>OMLB01015164.1:0-19341 GCA_900302555.1 Myripristis jacobus
ATCACAATCAGCACATACATATATCTCCATATCAACTGTCCCGTCACAACTGATGTCAGATCAAAGGAGACTGGCACCGTTTGTGCTGATTGTGAGGTTTCGGTGATGTGCGCCAGCCAGCCAAACTTCCACTGTGCCGGCCACGCTGCGCCTTGCGCTGAAAGTAGACGTGGTTTCAGATGGCGAGCTTTTGGCGCACCTCGGCGAAGCCTTTTGGCACAAAACTGTCACTGTGCCAGGCTAAATCTGTCGACACCTCCCCCCGCTGCACCGCCACTCCCATCTCGGCGCACCTCAGTCTGGGAAACTTGCCTCTCGCGTTGCGCTGGTCGAAACTAGCTCTGCGTGGGGTGCGCCTCACTGCGCCACCCTGCTCTTTGGGCACACCTCGGCGAAGCCTTTTGGCACGAAACTGTCACTGCGCCAAGCTGAATCTGTCGACACCTCCCCCTGCTACGCCGCCACTCCCATCTCGGCGCACCTGTGTGCGCCCCGCGCGCTGCTGGTCCAAACTAGCTCTGCGTGGGGTGCGCCTCACTGCGCCCCCTGCGCTGCGCCGGGAAACTAGAGCCCCATATGTCAATCAAATCATATCAGCCACACTACTGTGACGTCCTTGGGTTTTCTGTTAATGACGTCTGACTTTCTGACTTTTCCACTGTTCAAGCTAACCACCCAGTTCTTCTTCTATTCATTCCTGGAAACATAAAATGCATGTTTCTCCAAGGAAGCACCTACAAGGTTTTTTTATGTGCAAATGAGACAAATAGCATCTCTCCTTAGGTACCAAGTTGAGAGAAAAGCAGTATTGTTAAAAATTGTGTGTATGACGTAATGCGCATGTATTTTAGGGTGTTCTGATGTAGAACCATAAAAAAGTGTGGGAGGAAAGAATGCAGCTAGCAGAAGCTAAAGCTGATTTATCATGACCGGTGGCTGGTGCAAACACCTCAGTTGTCATTTGTATATGCGCACAAATGCATTTGTGCTACATGATTTCTTATCAATTCATCAAAGACGGATTTGTGCTGTAAATTTGGCTTTATTTCATGGATTAGCAAAAGTCTGAAGAAAATTAGTTGCATCTCAGGAATGTACCCCAGTTACACATGATGAACATTTAAAAATGTAGGCCTACTGATCCAATAGACATGGCCCAGAGAACGCAGCAGTTTGCTGGTTCACCATTTATCTCCAGGTGCTTGGACTTTCTACCTCATGATCAACATTATCCAAAAAGAACAAGTAAATACCTATTAAGACGTATCAAACAAATACAATGGGCAATTTAAAAGTCAATATAAACATAGACAGTATAAAGGATGTCATTGCAGTATCATATATTAGCTTTAGGGGACAGTTGTGTGCTACCAGACTGCTCTTCAAGGGAATCAACCCTTCCAAACCCCAGCACCTGTTCATGACTGAGAGAAAGTTGGACTGTGTTCTCAGTTTGGGTCATTGGTCATAATTCATCTACAGCCCCTCCACCTGTTTGTGTGGCAGATCTGGCATTGTGCACCACCTTGTCATTGGTGCATTGTCTTAGGTGTTGCCAACATTTTTTAAAATTCTGCCACTGATCTTTCTAACTGGGTGACAGCATTGAACTTTGCTGCAGTTCCCTCCCAGATGGCACCTCTTCTTGCTGAAGGAATAATTTTGGGTTGCAATTCTCAAATATATTCATTAGTGTCAACAACTCTATTCCAGCTCCATGCCACAGAACTCTTGCTTTCCATTATGCTCTTATCCTTCATAAAAACATGTCTTAAAGGACAATGATTTTGATGTTTGTTTGCTTGTTCATCCTGTTTTCTACAATTTAATCACATTTCACATTGCAACAAACCATTCTGCAAGTCATTCAGGGTTACTAAAGACTGCACAACATATAATCAAAATCCCTCCATTTTTAATATAAATTTTTGTTTGAAACACACAAAATATTAATAAACATTCAACATTCATAAACCATGGACTGATTTTTACTTTGGCTGTGCTGAGTGAAAGTTTCCCCTGGACTATTTTCCAACAATTTTCCATCCCACCCAACTTCAAGTCATCAAACCACAACAGTGCCCATGTGAAAAGTCTGGACGCCATGCTAAACATGCAAAGTGACTGGTTTACTCCTTTAGATAGAGGCAGTCAATTCAAAATAACTTAGTGAGCTTACACTTATTTACATAATCTTGGTAAATGAGCCAATAAATTGGGAAATTGCACGGCTGCAAAGTTTAGCGCCTCTGGTGCTAATTTGCGACATGTTTACTAATTCAACCCATGAGTGTTTACAACAGCAGATGCAAATGGAATCATGAGCTGCAAATATATTGAATCACTGCCGTCTTATATGAATCAGCAATATCAAAGAATAACAAAACATGAATTAATTTGTGTGAAAACTGTGTGAAAATGTTAGGTATTAGTTGTAGGTTAAGTTTAGTGTTAAGATTAGGTTTAAAGTTAGTCACTGGGAGGGCCTCACAAGTATGCCAAGACAACTGTGTGTGTGTGTGTGTGTGTGTGTGTGTGTGTGTGTGTGTTTTGAGGGACACAAGCCCATCCCCGCAGCTATGGGATTACTATTCAATGAGAATTATTGCTCTTTCCTCTCCTCCACTCTGCTGTTTATTATGCAGTGGAAAATGATTCTTTCCTTTGGGGAGGGTTTAGAAATTGTGTATAAATTGGACTTTCCTTTGGGATGGGTTAGAGCAGTATGAATACTAGACAGCTGTCAGCTTGCTGTTGCAAACCTCTACCAACTGTAATTTATTTCCATCCTCTCTCTCTCTCTCTCTTTCTCTCTTTTTCTTTGCTCTGTTCTTTTTCTATCTGTCTCGCTCACTTTGGCTTTGTCTGTGTGTGTATGTGTGTTTGTGTGTGTTTGTCTCAGGGGTTGGGATGCACTTGTCAATTCTTACAGCCGCATCTGGCTACAGTACAGTAACCACACACGCAGACACACACACACACACACACACACACACACACACACACACACACACACAGATCATCAGAGCATGACAAAACACTCTGCTCTGTGGACATTGGTGTGTGTTTGGGTGGCAGATGTGCGTATGTGTAGTTTGCACAACCTGTAGACAAAGTCAAACAAATGGCCTGGGACTCACGGTCAGTTGGCTGATACCACGCTTCATTGCCTGGTGTGTGTGTGTGTGACTGTATGTGTGTGTATCCATGAGGGGGTGTGTTTGTTTTTGATTATGCATGCTCTTGCTTGCAGACATACATTAGTGTGTGTCTTGAATAAGTGTCTGTGCTAGTGCCAGTTTGTGTGTGTGTGTATGTGTGTGTGTTTTCTCTTGACAAAACCCAGACCAGCAATGTGTTGTTGCTGAACAATATTGCTTTGTTGTGTCTGGGACAAAAGACTTTGAATGGTGACGCATTTCTCCACTGGCAGCAGCACCAACAACCCCAGCAGCCTCTGTCAGCTCCCAATTCTATCTGATTCCTCAATCTGCACACACAGAGTCCGTGTGCCTGTGTGTCTGTGCTTGTGTGTGAGTGTGTGTACACTCACGTGAGAAAACAACAAAAGTGTCTCGCGACCAGTCCGTCCCCCTGTCCCTCCCTACTCTTTTCCTGTTTTTTCCTGCTTTATTACATCCCAGATTTTTGAATAGTGATCAGTTCTCAGCTGAGTCAGTGTTAACATCAGCTTGTAGTAATTTGCTGTGAATTTTCCCCTAGAGTAGTTTGCACTATACAACTTTTTTTTTTGTTTCTGCAACTTTCTGATGGACTGCATTGTGCTGCACATTGACTGCTATTGTACCGCACTCCATTACAAGGGTGACAGCCCGCAGGTGAGGTCTGGTTTGAACAAATTATTGTTTGAATCACACACAGTTCCTTTTGTAAGATTGATTATTCCTGTTTAGACACAACAGGATTAATTGGATTGCTCGGAAAAAAAAAAGAATTGCTTTGAGTACTTTTGGCCTCCAGGGTGAGAGACACACACCGCTGGTTTTTGTTTTTTATGGAAATACGTGAGCAGTGCAACAAATGTGTCTGCTCAGGAAAATTTGGCAAATCCTGTGTTAGTACACCTAGCTGTGAGCTGAGAGTTGTGATGGTCTGATTTTTTTTCTTAAACTGAACTGAATTATCCACATATTCCTAATATTTAAATGTTATTGTTGTTGATGTTATTATTTGCTAAATTAAGGTAACACTTTATTAATCTCCAGATGAGAAAATTTTGGTCTTACAGCAGCAAGATTTCATAGAAGATATAAAAAGATAACAAGATATTTATAAAAAAAAATGATTCTTTAATAATAGTGTTTAAAAACAAGTTAGAAATGGAATAAATTACATAGAATAAGAGTAATAATAGAAAGTGCAATCTTGTGGAAATTCTTTAATAACAGAGAAATTCTTTAATAAAGGAGATAAGAGTCAAGGGAGTCTTTCTTTAAGCTTTAATAACAGTGCACTATGGAACATCAACACATTGTGAGGCGGTTCAAAGCACTTGGAGAAAATCCAGTGCCTTTCTAATTTCTGGTTACATATCATCACACATCATTTAGCCTGGCTACAGTCTGAGAGGTAAAAGTTGCTGCTAAACAGAAAACAGAGCGTCACTGTCTCCTTATTAGGTCATAAGATGCATGCTGGCATGTATAATTGGTTCGAGGAAGTTCATTCTGTGTCTCTCATGCAGAAGTTTTACCATGCACAAACCTAAGTCCCTTAAATATGACTCAGCAGTTTCACCACAGCTAGAGACACAACAAAATGTAGCAAGCACAGAGTGGAGGAGTTTTTTTTGTTTTGTTTTGTTTTTTTGTTTTTTGGGTGGGGGTTTTGTTTTGTTTTTTTTTGTTTTGTTTTTGGTTCGCTGCACAGCAACGCTTATTGTTGCATTCACACAAGATTATAGAGTCCAGGTGGCTACATGATTTTTATGATAAACACAAAGCAAACTTATCACTGTCAAGTATAATTTCCATCACAGATCTTAAAGAGCCAAACCAGTGATTTTGAATGTTTACTACAATTTACCCACAAATATATTCAAAATCCTTCAGTTTCAAAATGTGAATATTTGGTTATATCAGCCACCTTATGATGTTCTGCTTCTGCGGCTAACAAAGTTGTCACCTTTCATACATCACATAACTCATAATTGGCTGTGTGAAGCAAACCTTTCCCTGGACTGTTTTCTCTGGCAGAGGGACCTTTTCACTCCACCCAATTTCAAGTCATCAAAACACAACAGTGCTGCTGCTTTTAGGAAAACTAATGTGGACGACTTTATTACAGTCATGGAATACTGGTGTGAGGAAAGTTTGCCGTCAAGTTCATTTTCATATCATAGTGGAATGAATGGAAACCAATGGCTGGAAAAAGGAAAAAAACTGATACTGGAGTTGTAAAATACAACAGCTTGCTTTGGGTAAAGATGAACAGATATGAGAAGTTGATACATTTTATAGATGTTACACTAAGCACACATATGAAACTTACACAGTGTGATGGCTGCAGGCACAAACGCCTGAGACGCTCTGTCTTGCACGTGGGGCAGACGAGCATGCAGCTGAAGGTGCTCTCTATCTGCCACCGCTCCAGGATGTTCAAAATGGCATTGATCCTGCCCCTCATCCTCCTTTCACTTAGTGCCCTCAGACTATCTAGGTCCATGCCAACAACAGAGCTGGCCTGTTTCCTTGTTAATTCTATTTGTTTCCCCCACTTTGATGCAGCTCCCACCTAACACACCACAGTAAAGAACAGTGTGCAGGGTGTAGTAACTCTGATGCCTCATGTTTGATGCTCACTACCTAGGAGCTGCGCTCACAATTCAGTGATTATCTGAATTTGAACAAACCAGGTGCTTGTTTGTAGCCTGAGTCTTCAAATTTCTTTAACACCCAGATGAGACTCAAATGGGAATTTGGTCACATTCAGTCTCATGGAATCCACCAGAAACAGTCCCATAGCCCAAATACAGGAAGCCAGATCCAGAGAGAATATACTGTATTAGTGTGTATTTGTGACTTAAATTCATGTATTTCAACCTACATACATTCAACTACATGAAGCCTATACGTATCACCCCCCTCAAAAGTAAAATCTGGCAGATAATCTATCCTGTTATTTATTTATTTATTTATTTATTATTATTTCATTTCTTATTCATTCTTTTGTCATTAATTTGAGATTTCCCATGAAAATCACATTTTTTGGGGGTCCAGAACATGAAGATACTGTACATATTCTTCTTACACAATCTTTTTCTCCCTTGAGCATAAAACCATTGATCATTGCATTGTACTGTAATAAAAAAGTAAAGAGTGCAATGAGACAGTGCTAATAATTAAAAAGATTTTTTTTCTTTTTTTGTCTGCCTGCTGTGCTCATTTATACACTCACCTCTACCAAGCCACAGAATCAGCATGTAAATCAACAAGCCTAGCTGATCTCTCTGACACTCAATCAGCCGACCAACCACCGAGTCAGTCAGACAGAAACCCTGTCAATCAATAAATAATAATAGTTGTAATAGGATCATATTAATTCACAAGTGGGTGGAAAATGGAAATTTAAACTGAAAAATAAATAAATAAATAAATGGACAAAAACTTTTTACTCACCAAAAGGGGTAGACCTGTTTTCCTGTTCTGGTCTGCAATCTATTCAGTCATTCATTCATGAAGTAATTCAGTCATTTGGTCAAGTGAAGTTAGTCATCCATTAATTCATCCAGTAATCATTAATTCTTCACCCAGTCAGCCAGCCAAAAGTTGTAAGCCATATGATAACAACAGATCCCGAAATCTCCACATCCTTTCATATTTTCTAGTTTTTGTTGCCTAAAGAGCCTGAAATGAACACCCATTAGACGAGACCTCTTTCACTTTCGCTCGGTGCTTTGGTTTAACACGTTTAATACACTGTCGGAAAAACCCTTTGTTTTTTCTTGACTTTGCTTGTGACAATATCCAGATTAAAGGGGAAAAGGCTCATTTAATAGATTTTTATTTCAGGCTTGTAGGTAATACAAGCTGGAAAATTTGAAAGGGCAAGTAGAATTTCAGCATCCACTGTCTGTGATAAATGGTATTTGTCTGAAAGTGAGGCTATTTTGTTCCAATACATTGCCTTTAATGGTACATCTTTCTAGGTTAAGTACCTTTAGACATTTTGTGTTCGAAAACCTTGCCATTGTTGCTAACTTTGCTATCTAGTTCTCACCGACTCTATTTAAATGCCATGCTTTTTCACCCTGGGTTGCCACTCAGAATTCAGCTGATGTAGTTGATTCGGGTCTCATTTCTGATACACTGCCTTTCCTTGCTTCCATCTGTCAAATCTAACTCCTTCCTCAGCCTTGCATTGGAGCCAGACTCAACGGATTCTGTCCTACTCCTGTGCACAGAGAGCTTATTGTCAGATAGGTCCTTATCACAGCGAGCTCATTGCATGACATTATGTGGATCCTATCCTTATCTTTATGTGACACAAGCATGACCAAATCATCAGCATACACAAACAAGGAGACTGAAAAAATATCGTTTTCATGCCAAAATTATCATATATGTTGCACGCCAGGAGGATGCAGATGAGGAGATTTAAACTGCTCGCTGAAAAGGCAGAACAATGATAAACGAAATGCTCATATCATTTCAGGCTCCTAGCTTATATGTAGCAGCACAAAGACGCTCTCTAATAAATTCAGATTCTTCATATGCCTTGGTGTAATAACGTCAGCTTGTACAGTCCTCTTGTGTTTTGCCCATGAAGACACAGCAACCTGGAGCTCAGCGACCAAACCAGTATTTGCAGACAACGCAGACTTTGGTGGGACTGAGCTGATCTTCTGGTCACTAGCCTCCGTCTTGACCACAACCCCAAAATTCTTTCAGATTCTTTGCCAGTCTTGCACACTTCGCCTCACACTTTGCTCTGGCTGTGACCCAGCAGGAAGACATTGTTATGGTCAAAGGAGAATACCAGTGATTTTACTTGTTTAGAATAACATCTACAAAATTATTGTGTATATGTCATGTATGTTTCTATAATTTTTTTCCTGAAGCAAGCAGTCACATTCTAGAACTAGATATCATTTTCCCTCCCTTTTATCCAGACGTTGGTTTCCATTCTTTCCTCTATGATATGAAAATGAACTTTTGGAGACTTCAAACTTCCTTCACTCCAGACTTTACCATAATAAAGTCTTCCACATGAGTTTTCCTAAAAGCAGCAGCACTGTTGTGTTTTGATGACTTGACATTGTGCAGAGTGAAATACTCTGTCTGCTAGAAAATAGTCCCCAGGGAAACAGTTGCTTTACACAGTGAATTATCAGGTCTGGGGTTTATGAATGGTGATGACTTTGTTAGCTGCAAAAAGCTGAATACTGAAATTGATTTTTCAGGATGTCTTTTTGAGAAAGAGGGTCTTGGATTTATATTTATGTCCTTATGTTCCTCTGTATCATAATAAATTCTATTTGCCCAGTCCTCCACTTTGAAGTATCCACTACACCCTGTATAGCTAATGCCATCTCATGACATCTGTTGGCTGGTGTCTCCAGTCATGATGTGTTGATTGTCCCTCATTAGCTACTAGGGGAGAGCCACTTGTTGTGCTTTGGTGTGCTCATGCTGGCACAGCATCCTGGTATGAAACATTTGCAAGGTTCAATGGCTTATCAATGGAAGAATGACGTTTTAATACAAGACTTTTATGGGCACTTGGTTTGCTGTAGTCAATATGCTCTCCATCAGGGCAATTTAAATTTAGCAGCATTATAAATTCCAAAAGTAGATGCACGAAATCTGGAGAGAAACACCTCTTGTTTCTGATGAGTCACTAGCCAGATGGCTTGGATCCTGCTAAAAGGCCCCAGATGTTGGCAGCTACACACACACATACACACAGACACAATTTGATGACCAGACCACCTGAAATACTAATGTGTCAAAACACGGAGGTCCTGTCTGTTATTTGGACACAGAGCTCTGGGGACAATGGAAAACATGGCACACCATATTGGGCAGATTAATTCGCTGTTTGTGTGTGAAGAGAGGGAGACAGAAAGAGGGAGAGAAAAAAAGGAAAAGAAATTGTGTTGATGAGACTGCTTGCCTGTGTGTTAAAGAAAAATCTGATTTGTGTGTGTGTGTGTGTGTGTGTGTGTGTGTGTGTGTGTGCATGTCTCCTTGATGACCTCCCAGCAAACAGAGAAGACACAGAGAAAATTGCCACAGTTAGGTCGGCCACCAAGTGACTCGTATCAACAGTCGCAGTCTGTTTTTGTGTGTGTTTGGCCCGCGGAGACCCAGCAAACTGGGGATTAGTAACTAGAAAACCAATATTTGAGGGCGAACCCAGACTTTGGGCTTTGTCTGGGATCCAACTCGCGACCTTCAGGTAACTAAACCCTCTGTCTGACCTTCACACCAAACTTCTGGTGACACTTTGCATCACTTTCTTTTAGCAGTGCCACCTCTGGTTGTGCAGGAAGAAACAGGGCTAGATAGGTCTGTTCCTCATGGAAGGACAAAGGCTGATCTCAGCAACGTTGCAACTTATTTAACTTTCACTGACTTCTGTAGCTCTTAAAAAAAACAAAAAAGTCTTCCTTGTGCAATTTGATGACATAGATGCCCTTGTACAAACTTGTCTTCTGTTCTTCATACAATATAGATGGGTTTTCTTGTTGTAATATTGCATGATGTGCATGTCACACTTCATCTCACTGAATTTATGTAAGGTAAAAGAGTTATTCCTGCTTCATGAATAGCTAATGTTAGCCTTGTACATGAACCCTAGTACGGGCAGTAGCTAACTTATTGAGGGCATCACCTCTTATTCATTTTAGAAGTACACTTCTTTCTCTCAATCTATATCCTCTGACCGTGTTCATGTGCAGTTGCACCATCACAAACGTGACAAAGGGATGCTCAAGAACTCAGATCCGACCTTTATGGTATGGGAATGCCGCCTCTCAGTCTTAGGGTTGGGCCGCTCAGAGCTGCAGGACTGGTTAAATACAGTTCCACAGTCCTTGGCAAATATCAGTCCTTCTGAAGTGTCCTAGTGTAAGTGGGAGAGAAAAGACAATTTTGCGAATTGAACCAATAAAGTACATTTTTATTTAGGGTATACTCAGTTATATTACAGTTCCTTTGAGTTACACATGAAATCAAAAACCTCAGAAACTTCATAACTCCAAAAAGCAATCGAGCTTCAATCAAGTCTCTAAAAAACACCCCAAATTCTATGAGCAAACTATTACTTCTTCTGTGGCAACCACTTTTCTCTGTCTAATAAGTTACTCTCCAACTTAATTAAACCACAAATTGAGTGGAGATAGATCCGTTAGTCCAGTGAAACCAATGGCTTGTGTTAAAAGATTTTCCTTGCGTCATATGGTACTTGGTATTCCAGAAAACCACACTTTTAAGAACTGCGAACACACACATTGTGCCAGATGTTACATTCTCTTAAATTCTTGTATATTTTCTCTTATTTTTAATTAATTTTAAAAGTAAAGCTGGACTCACAGTACAGGAGTTTTAAAATCCTAATCAGTTTTTAAATCTGCTTGCATTACACACATAAGGAGAGCCTTCACAGATATTCTTCTTTCTAATCTCAAACATGCACACACTATGAGATTTGAAAATGAAGGCGTAACACACTGTACAGGATTTTATTAAGAGCAATACATCACCTCTCTTTCTCTCTCTCTCTGTCTCTCTCTCCTGAAAGTAGCGATGCACGGATCAGATGGCTCAGGTCATAAAAAAATAACATTCTGATTAATAGCGGATTTGAGGTTTTTTTTTTTAGTTCATTAAATACTTGCAAGCGATCCCCTGCAGCAGAAACGATAATTCCCCCTATTAAGAGAGGTGTGTATTGAGACTGTATGTATTTATGTATGAGGAACAGCGATATAACTGTGGATGACTGATGCGTGCATGCAGATTCGGGTGCCATCAGAGCCGATGGGTGCATGACTACTTGAAAGACATGTTATAAAGGGAGTTGTGTTCTTGCCACATATGGACAAACCTACAGCAGCTTGTTGTTGGCTGTTTTGTCCTGTTCGGAAAGTAGTGATGAAATTAGCCCGACTTTAAATCCTAAATATCAGACATGTTTGAAAATTATCAGAGTGGCCCTCTCAACTCAACACAACTTTATTTATACAGCACTTTAAAAACAACCACAGCTGAAACAAAGTGCTGTACATAAATGATCATGAAACAACAAAACAGTAAAAACAGTAGAAAGAATAAAAACAATCAAACAAATTAAAACAGAGCAACGTCCCATGCTGGGATTTGAAAGCCAATGTACATAGATGATCATGAAACAACAAAACAGTAAGAGCAATTAAACAGTAAAAAGGATAGAAACAATAAAACAAATAAAACAGAGCGACATCTCATGCTGGGTTAAAAGCAAATGAGTAAAAATGGGTTTTAAGGCTGGTTTTAAAAATGGACAGTGAAGAGGCTTGTCTAATGTGAACAGGTAAGTCATTCCAGAGTTTGGGGGCAGCAACCGAAAAAGCTCGATCCCCTCTGATATGAGTATTTGCTTTGACCTCAGTACCTCCAGGAGCAGCTGATCAGCTGACCTGAGGCACCGGGCAGGAGCGTATGGTTTAAGTAGCTAAGGGAGGTAGGGCGGGGGTTCACAGGAGCTGCTGGGGCCAAACACCATCACCTCTATTTTCTTTTCATTAAAGTTTAAAAAGTTTAGGGCCATCCAAGCTTTGATGTAATCAAGACATGACAGAAGCGGTTTAATTGAAAAGGCATCTCTTTTCTTCAGGGGGATACATATCTGACTGTCGTCAGCATAACAGTGGAAAGCGACACCATGTTTTCTAAGGATGGAACCCAGGGGAAGCAAGTACAGGAAGAAAATCAGGGGCCCTAAGATTGAACCCTGTGGGACCCCATATAAAAGAGGGGCGGAGGAGGATTCAGAGTGACCAAGGCCTACAGACATTGTTCTGCCTGCTAAATAGGACCTAAACCAGTCGAGAGCACTACCACCAATGCCCACTAGGTGCTGTAACCGAGCTGCCAAAATATTGTGGTCCACAGTATCAAAAGCAGCTGTTAAATCAAGCAGGACAAGAACAACACAGTTGCCAGAATCATTTGCCATGTAGATGTCATTAAAAACTTTTAATAAAGCTGGCTCCGTGCTATGCAGTTTTAAAACCCGATTGAAAAACCTCCATGATATTGTGAACATCCAGGAAAGACTTTATTTGTGCATAAACAACATTCTCCAGGATTTTAGAGATAAACAGCAACTTGGAAATAGGCCTAAAATTTGCCAGAACAGTATTATCGAGGCCAGGCTTCTTCAGCAGGGGTTGCACTACTGCATGTTTGAAACTTACAGGGACAACACCAGAGGACAGGCTGCTATTAATAATGGTCAAAACCAACTGACCTATGCTAGGGAAAACCTCTTTGAAAAAGTGAGAAGGGACAGCATCGCGAGGGGAACCAGCAGGCTTAATATGCGCAACCATATCCTTTAAGAGCGTCAGAGTCACAGGCTCGAACCTATCAAACACTCCTGAGCAAGGAACAGAGACAGGGGTCGAAGGCTGGAGCAGGCCCTGAAGAGTCTTTTTTTAGCTGTCAGGAGGTATAAGATTAGATCTGTAAACACCCCACATTACCAGATACTCTAGACTGAACATTGGGACCGACCAAGGTCCCTGACCAGATTTCTCCTCTGAGTGTCGAGGGGGTTGAATCAGAAATAAACTGACCCAAAACTCCTGTAGCCTGAGCCCGACTTCAGGGAGGGCAACTCCAGATGCGCCAAACGTTCTTAACCATCCAAGTCTGCTCTTACCCAGGTGTGCTAAATAATGAATCCCACCTGTTCATATGCTGCCTCTCCATCTTAGTGGACATGTCTGAGCATTTGTTATTAGCATAACATAATGCCCCCTAAACACTCTATAAAGCACAGCTGTTGTGTCATGTGCAAGATTCACTGGCAGCACTGGAGTTATAAAGTCAAGAAGCCAACAAGAAGCCAGCAAAAAAATCTGTGACACTGAATTGCATCTCGACAGAGGGATGTGCAGTTGTTGAAATAAAATTAAGGTGGGGGCGCTGTGGTAAGCTCACCGGATAAGACAAGTCCTGATCACAGAGTCCTGGCTTCGAATCCGACCTCAGTGCATTAGCTGCATGTCATCCCCTCCCTTTCCCCTGCCTTTCCTGTCTCTCTCTACTGTGACTCAAATAAAGCAGGAATGCAAAAAAAAAAAATGGCTTTAAAATGAAGCTGGTTCACTATGGAGACAAAAAAAGCAAGCCCAAACTCAACCTGTGTGCTCCATGGAGTCTGAAGGAGGACAGGACAGCTTCTGAAGCCCCGACACCAACAGAGATGCAGTTTTTTCTGTATAAACAATTTATTTATGCCTATAACTTTTTTAATACCTGTAGTCAGCCTAGTTCCCACGTAGAGGTATTTCTGAAAACACAGATTTTCTGTGCATTTTGGCCTTTCGTCCACACGCAACCACGTTTAAGGTCACTGAAAACAGACCTTCCAGGGTGAAGATTTTGAGAAACTTCGCTCTCAGTGTCAACATGTAGACAGGGAAAACAGAGTCTTTGGCTTAAGATGTTAGAGTGTGTGCCGTTATCTCTTTTGTTTTGTTGAGGCAACATTTCGTGATATGGTGGACGTGGCCAAAATAGTTTTGGTTTCACTGCTAACAGGACTTTTCACAAGAAGCCAAAAATAAACCACTCGGTTGTTGCTGCAGGATGCTGATGCTGAGAGAACGTCCACATGGTAAGGACGTCACTGTTGTCTTTGACTGAGCTGCGTCGTCTGCACACCAAAGGGAGGACAGTTGGTGTCGTCAAAGTAGTTGTGTGCACACTCTGCTATTTAGTGCTTCAATTGTGTTTTTGCATTTCCATGTGGAGAGTGCTTGTGTGGACAGGATTTTTTTTGTTGTTTTTTTTTTTAGGCTGAAGCAGGAAAAAACCTGTTTTCAAATAAACCTGTCTGCGTATGGACTAGGCCGTAGTCTATAGGCTTTTTTGTTGTTATTTCAACAAACTCACTAATGTTTGTATTCAAGTACTTTTAGTAATCTAATCTTTCCAGCTACTCTGTCTATACATAACACAATCTAAATATGATTAAGCACTGATATTCATGTAATTCATTTTTTATATTACTCAATTTTAAATCGTATGCTTCCATTGGGACATTTGATTTTTGGACTGTGACACTGAGACTGCTTTTTTTTTTTTTTTTTTTTTTTTTTTTTTTTTTTTTTTTTTTTTTTTCTTATTATCTTGGTAAGAGTGTTCTTGAGCACTCATTTCTTTTTCTCTTACCTGAAACAAAAGCAAAAATAAGAATACACCAGCGGAGAGCAACTGGTACTAACAAAACAGGGACAAATCATGGACACAAACAAAACTACAAGGAAATCTGTTTTTGTGTATTGCTTCCAGTATCTGGATTCTGAATTCTTTCTTTCAAAAACAAAACTAATATTGGCTGTCTTTTGTGTCAATTCATGCCTCTGAGTTCAGTTCCTGCCTTCAGTCTTACCTGAAATGACCGAGTGTGTTTGGCCTGAAAGCTACATTGATTTGACACGTTGGCTACTGTAGGATAAGAAGCAAATCCTGCTTATGGAGGACGTGTGTAATTTATTGGCTTCTCTGACACTAACCCTGCTGCTTATTATGAATATCAACGATTGACTTATATTGTATAAATCACGCAGCTACACTTTCTATATCGTGTGTTAGTGCTGCTTCAGGCTTTCCTCTAATTGTTCTTCAGGCTTGCACAGTGGCCCAAATAGACACCATATGGCTCTCAATCTGTTGTCGTCCAACCTGTTTCAACACACTTGTTTCCCCATCCCTCAAATACTGAACAAGGAAGTTGTTTTCCTTGACAAGGGTACCTCCATGTTCCAAGGTGCCTGCATTGTCGCACACACATTTACGGAGCACAGGGAAATGAGACCATTTGCCAAGCTACCGCCTCTCTGGTTTTGTATTCATCAAAAGCTCAGGCCAGTCACTCTGCAGATAAAGAAGACTTCTTTGTTCATCTGCAGAGAGGTGAAGATGAGCTCTGACATCTGTTTTCCGCAGGTGGTTGTGAATTAACCTACATCACTTTTGTTTTTTCATTGTTATTTTTTTTTTTTGAGAGTTCTTCAGGCTAGCTCATGAAGGTAAGGTTTGAATCCCATGCTGTTTGAAATGTTGGACTGTATGTTTGTAGGCTACCGTTCCTAAAGATCTGATCTGCAAATTCCTGTCTCTCTCACATAACAGCATGTGGCAGATTTCACAAATGAGATTGTAAACCATATTAGATGTTTTTAGGGTAAAAAGCCCTCTCACTGGAATCCCAGTTCCCATTGATGAATTTCCTCTTTTTGAGTGTATCCCGATGCACCTTCGGCGTCCCCACTAGAGATCATAATACCAGGTATGATGATTGTGTTTGTTGGAATTTTTCTTTAGTGGTAATTGGCCTGATCTGTTTGGAAGTAATCATATGAGGAGTTGGCTTCCTCAAATCCTGCAGCTGATGGTTGCCTGGTGTCCTGGCTCATGGCCTGTCCCACTTTGTGGTAAGCAACACATTCCAGGTGACCAAGACAGCCATGGACAGGGTGGTGCCCACTTTCTGACCCCAAGCTGCTGTGCATTGGTGTTGTAGTCATCCAGCACCCCAAACTCAAAGTAACTGCCATTTTTATGTATTAGCTTACTTTCACCCAAACAACATTTAACCATTCCTTGCGTGCAGGCAGTTCAATGTTCCTCCATGACGACATCATTTCTGACTGCTTGGAGGTTTGTGAGGCAAAACACAGCCTCTATATTCTTGTATTTTTTTTTTTTATCTTTGACTTTTAATCAGTCCATTAACCTGCCACTTTCTTCTGTTTCTCCCTCATTCTTTTCCTCCAACCTACCACCGGATTTCTCTCAATCTCCCCCATTTTCTCTCTGTGCCTTGCCTCTGTCGCTGTCGCCTGCCTGCCTTCCCCTCTCCTGTACCTCCATTTTCCTCAGACAGTCTTATGTAAAGGCCATATCCTTTGTAGTTGCTCTCTGTTACTGTGTCTCTCTGTGTCACAAACACTAATTCCCATCTCTTCACACGCCACATGAAAGCATCAGGTGGTTCAGCTCTCAGTGTATCAATCACCAGATAAAAGATAAGGAGGTGGAAGGAGGCTGAGCAAGTGGAGAAGTGGAGAGGATCAGAGGTTTTCGTGTGGAGGTGTGGATAAGAATTGCTACAGTATGGAGGTATAAGGGTATAAACTCTCTCTCTCTCTCTCCCTTCCTCTCTCTCTCTCTTCCCATCTATGCCTCTCTAACTCTGAGTTATTTAAAACTTTCCACAGCAGAGAAATGATTAGAAGAAATGTCAGAGATGTCAGTTCCATAACTGACTGCATGTGTGTGTATGTGTGTGTGTGTGTGTGTGTGTGCGCGCGCGTGTCAGTGTCAGTGCGGATGGGGATACCTGGGTATGTATGCATGCCTTTGCGCATGACGGCGTGCTGTTATTAATGAGTTTGTGAATACAGGGTTTTTTTTCACAGCTTTGTGTATTGTCATGTCAGCACATTGGAGGAAAAGGAGGAGAGAGGTTGTAAGTATGAGCGGATGACAATCTTGTCTAGGTGTTACACTCTGTTGCACTGCGGAGGCATTCAGAGAGCCAGTGTACCAAGTAATTACAAAGCGTCAGACACACATACATGCGAAAACACACACACACACACACACACACACACACACACAAGGTAAGTTCAAACACACTTACACCTGCAATCAGACGGTAACTTTCCGCCTAAAGTGCCCTTGATGCTTGATAAAAGTAAAAACATTGTCTACTCTTATAAGAGCGGAAATGGATGTAAACAAATTGGACTTGAATGAAATCTATCTAACTTAGAAATACATAATTCGACTTTTTTTTTTTTTAATCTCTGGTAGTCAGTCTGGCAGTTATTTTTGCATGCCTGTGTGTGTGTGTCTGTCTGCAGCTGACCTCAGAAACTACTGGGTCTGTCAGCTGTAAATGTTTTGTGCACTGCATGATGAAGACTCTTGTGGTTGCGGTGACTCTAATCCTTTGAAAAATGTGTGTTCTCCCTACTTCCGCTCTCTCTCTCCACTCACTGTCTAGCTTGCTCTACCACTCTCGCTCTATTTCACTCTGCAGTCTCTACAGGGTCACTACGGTCCCTCACTTTCATTCACTGTCTAGCTTGAGTGACCACAGAGTAGGATTTATTCCATTTGTTGTGTGGATTTGGTATTTTATCTTATAGAATTTTTTTTTTTTTTTTGGTAACTTATTTTACTTACAGCTGTAGTGTCACTGAGGTCATTTTTTTCCATTAGCCTTAATTAAAATAGCCCATAAACATAAAAATCTACCTTTAATTTTTTTTTATTTAATTGAATTAAATTTAAATAGTTAAGTTCAGCATTCACCATTATAACTGCTGACCCTGCTGGCTTTTTAAAAATGCATTTTGAACTTCCTCCCACTACTACCTCCTCTATGTTTTCCTCAACATACATTATACTTCAATTAAAATCACACATTTTTAGATTGCCAGGGTAACAAATGTAAGCCTCTGTACTGTATTTTTGTTGTTTAATTTTTGACAGAGTGCTGTAATGTGTTGTTTGTAAACCTGGCTTATGATAATTAATGACTGAACAAACTGAATGCACAGCCATTTCCCATTAATAAATCACAGATGCCTCAAAATATTGAGCACCCATGAACGAGCATTAGTTTCAAGCTCTAAATGTCTTTAATTCATTTCCAGCAATTAAGGCTTTTCCCATTTTCCAATACAGTGCACTAAATCGCCATCTTGCTGTAGCCTCTTTCTGTCATAACTGATAGGCTGAATGACTGAGACTATTCATCTCTGATAGGGAAATTATTGGTGTCACGAGGAGTACATCATTTGAAAAGAAGACAGACCCAAATTATAAAACTTCATATTTCTACATCTGTGCATTCCACACCACTTTTGGATGTGTGTGTGTGTGTGTCTAGCTGTTAGATGACACTGTGTTATATTTCATATTGAAGTCAAGGTTTACAGTCAGCAGTGAGACATGTATACTTAATACATACTGACAAACTATGGAAATATGTTATATAAAGCCCCATGTCATACTTTTTATATACACAATATTGTGTCATAGAGGTTTTATGAAGTAATTTTGTGTGAATATTCAAATTGTTTCATTTGATTAAATCTATTGTTTATTTTTCCAGGCAGTTTCAGATGAACTGTAGTTAATACATCAGAACTAGACTTGGTCCCCTCAGCAGATTGTCTTTATTGTAAATGAAGCTACAGCCAATCAGGGTCCAGTAATGTGACAACATATTCTTTAAACTCATGAACTCCATTCAGTGTTTGATTAGATTTCTTCAAATATCATGAAGACCATTAGCCCTATATGTCCTTGGAGATGTTCTCACTTTGAACCAGGATCAGCATCATCCTAGGAATGATTACAGAGTAAAGTGCACATGCAAACAGCTTAATGAATCCAGATGATACTAAACTGACAGGCGTGAGCCCATAGTCTGTAATTAACATATTACCGCCACCAAGTCAGCTAATGTGCAGAATTAATCTAAATATATCTGAATTTGCTGCACCAGGTGCACATCACATTACCGTCCCTGTCCTATCGCAGCAGATTACTGTGCTGTCAACACTCAGAGACAAGCAGGTCTCATCAATCTGCATGCAAACATCACCACTCTTACACTTTGAGATTGCATGCAGTGCATACACAAAAGTCCAATGTTATATGAAGCTGATACACCAGCATTTCCTGTTAACCTCTGTGGACAGCAGGTGAGCAGCATTCACACATGGACCAATGGTATGTAGTTTTGCACATGCGTGAGTGTTAGCTCATTAGCTCAGTAGCTAACGTTAGCCACCAAAACTACTAGGTTAAGTTAGGAAAGACATCAGGGTTAGGGTTAGGAAAAGGTTATGGTTAAGATGATTGGTGATTTACACTTTGTCAATTTTCATGCATCGGCAGCATCTCCATCACATACAGTACATAACATGGAAGAGACTGAGGTGACAAAAAGGTAAAGGTTATGGAAATGATGATTACAAAACATTAGCTAGCAATCTAACGTTAAAAGCAAAGTCAGATAACGCTGGTAATCAGAAATCAATATCAGCTAGATAATGTTGGCAGTAGGCACACTACTTTTACAAAA
>OMLB01015165.1:0-14227 GCA_900302555.1 Myripristis jacobus
CCCACCTACCTTCCTTCCTTCCTTCCTTTCTCCCTCCCTCCCTTCCTCTCCCAATTAGACCTCCTCACTTCCCAAATCTTAATCTCTAAAACAGCGGCAGAGACGCTAGGCTTGGCTCCCCTGAGGAAGCTCCGCTCCGCCCAAATCCCTCCAGCCCCACTCCCCTCTGCCCCACTCTGCCTTTTGTTCTGGCTGATGAGGTAATGTTCGAACCATTTCTCTGTGGGACCTGGTGTGATACAAGCCCAAACAGAGGGGAGCCAAAGCTCTGTTCACACATGAGATCAAGATAGTCGGGGGCATGTTTCCACAGATTGCCCCAGGGTCTATTTCGGTGTGGGTGTGTCTGTGTGTGTGTGAGAGAGTGGGAGATACACTCACGAGACCTGTTCGTAGCTTGTTATTATAATGATGATAATGATAATGGAAATATAATAACTCCTTGATTAGATACTCTTGAAAACTCAATTGTGTCATGAGAAAGGAATCCTAAACATACTGGTAGGGCCTTAATTATAGGAATACAGGACATGGTTATGTGGTATTCCATCTTTACAACACAGGTTGAGCACTGCACACAACATTTGCATATTTGTTGCTTATTAATTTGTTTCTGTTGACTCCTTTATTTTCTCATGATACTGTTATGCAATTCATTGCCACTGTGTTGGTAGTTGCTAGCAATAATGTGGTGTCGCCTCATCCCAGAGCGGAATATTGCTTCCTGCAGTAATCCTGTATTAATGTCTTGATCTGGGACAGTGCATCTTAGCTTTATGGATCAGTGGAAATGTGACTTTGGTGGTGGCGCGATGAAATGTTCATAACTGCCAGAAGTAAAGTAAAATCCAGCCAACTCCACTGGGTCTAATTGAATGCTGTTCTGGTTAAGTATTCGCCATAGCTGCAATGGCATTACAGGCGCTTTGCAGGTTTGTGAGTGGAGCCTCTGTAAATGAAAGAGAAAGCCTCCCACACTCTGTCTAATGCCTTTTTGATACAGTAATCATTGGCATGGCATTTTAATGTCGCCTGTTCACATTGCAACTCAACTCACTGGCCAGTCTTACACTTGTAACTTCACCGTCTCGCTATTCCAACACACACCTATCTGAGCAGACTGGTTGCTTTTGTTGTGCCCTCGTCCTCCACCCCCGCATCCCACAAGGCCACTCACTTGGACTCATAAACGCTTGGTAATACATGTACTTTTTGAATGGGGTGCAAAGTCACTGCCTCCGAGTAATAGGTGTTTTTTCTGTGGCTGCCTATAACATTTTGTCAAGTCTTTGCTGTGGTTTATTTGCTGTGGCTTTTTCCCCAACAGAATGAATTAGTGAGCAGGCTGGCCACCCTTATGTTTCGCCTGCCTCTGAGATGACATATGGCTGAGTGTGACTACAAGGGTTGCTCTCACATTGTTTGCAATTAAAAATTGAAAAGCCTTGACTTCCTGCAGTTGTTTTCTCCATTTGTAGCTAGTTTTAATGAAGCTGTAAAATAATGTGTAGGTGTAGCATATTATTTAAAAGTATTAATATTAATACTTTCTGGTATTTGAGGAAGGTTTTATAATTTATGGAGTCAGCAGAACTAAATTCTAGTTGGATTCATTTCAGTTTTCAGTCTTTCCACTTGTTGATGGCTTTGTTTTGGTTTCCACACCAGGCAGACTCATCTCAACAGCTTATACTGCAAAAGGATGACCTGAGGTGAGATTAAGTGAGTAAAGTGCTTGACAGAAATGAGGCATTAAACTCCTTCAATCCTCTCCTCAAACTGAAGTTGAAGAGTTTGATAGACAGAAACGTTTGGCAGGCTTTCTGCTGTCTGCGCACTGACACCAAATTCTGTTAAGCTACAGGCTTTGTCAGTTGGCCCCTACTTGTTCTGGGTTAGCTTTTGGAACTGACTTGGGAGGCTTGTGAGGTGTGCAGATTAAAAATTGCTCATGCCCCTGCCTGTCTTGTGAAAGAGCAGATGCATGTTAGCAGTGCAACTTCATTTCACTTTAGGCAATTACCAATTTGATATCGCTGACACTTAACACATTGATGAGATGTTGGAAGCAATTGGGAGATGTGGATGATTGTATGGGTGTTACAGCACCTATCAAATACCTGATGTAGAACTTGGCAGCGGGACGAGACAGTGCATGTCTCATCATTTTTTAAGGTCTCCACGTTGGCGGGTGGTCCACCACAACGCATGGGTCAACAGAGTTCAGCTTTGTCATCTCTCTGCACACACTGCCATAGAGGCTCCAAGACTAAACACGAACTACATTCAGTTTTGGATACGTTCACTGCACTAACTACAATAGCTCTGCCACCCAGTCCTAATTTTGGCAACAAGTAATATTTTAATTTTCCTTACACACCAGTGAAATAGATAAAGTATTGCAGAGCATTATGCGACCTTGTATGCACAAATCCCTCAGGAATGGCTGTTCAGTAGAATTAAATATTCAGTGCCGTTGCACAAGGGAGGTCAGCCTAACTTCACTTCCAGGGCTTACTTAGTGCCATCACAGTCCTGCACCGGCCACTGACGATTTCCATTGGAGGAGATGGAGGTCAGGGTCTTCCACGTGACAGACAAGCAAACTTGACTAAAATTTGTGCAGCACGTCAGCTAAAATAGACTGGATAAAAGATTGCTTTTTTTAGATGCCATTGTATTACATTAAAAGGGTGCGATAGAAGATTACATTTTGACATGAGGATCGAGTTCTCATGCATGACAAGAGCACTGGAAGAAAGTCGAGCGAGGCATTTTACTACAGGGGGAGGGCTGGGGGTATTTGTCAGCTCGGCTCTTCAGTGCAGACAGCAGCATATCTCGATGTCAGCAGTGGCAGTGTTTGTTTTGGATACTGTTCATATTAAATAGACCTCTCCAGCCGCCAACTTTTCTTGACAATTAGTGACATGTAAGAATTTTCTTTGGCACCACACCAGCAGGTTTTGTTGTTGTAGCCTCAAACCAAAAAGCAGACATCATTTTGGTTTCCAGTCCCATACACTAAATAAAGATGGCTGGATTGATAACAGTGTGCAGTGCAGTGCAAAGTTCCATCGTCACTGTGAGCTAATCCTTACACCAGCGCTGCTGCACCGTCTCAATGCCACATCATTCATAACTCAAAACACCCAATAAAAAGGGCCCTGCTAATGTTTAAAGGCGCTGTCTGGAGACAATGGTAATATAATATCACCAGTAACATGGACGCTGGCATAGCTGTGAACACTGCCGGCGCATATAAACTGGCTCGTAACCACTGGGAAGAGTCACTCAACTCAAGGTTGGCAAGAGGATGTTGCTTTTGACCATAGGGCGGAGGGTGGAAACCATGCAGGAATTTAAGTCAGTAAGCTGGCAAGATGGAGAGCGGTATACTGTTTAAGGGCAGTGCCCCTGTGGAATCCAAGGGTGACGGTCAGGAAAAGAATGCGGAGGTTGTGCCAGGGAGCCTTGGTGGCGGCGACTGTGGACGTTTCCACACCACAAAACTCGCAAGGCATGTGCATAGATGTGCCTCTTGGGGGTGAGCATGACCCCTTACCCCTTTGCTCTATCATACATTAAATGGCCATGTGAAGCAAAGAGTGCCATGGATATCATGTAAACATTAATGACTCTGTCACTTTCTGGGATTATGATTACACCGGGTGACATAGAAGTGAGATGTCCAGTGAAATGAAATTCAACCCTGTGTGATGAGGCACTGTGGGTAAAATGGGTCTGCAGGTGTCACAATGACCCCTGCAGGGGCTTGTTCAACTGAATAAGGTTCTCCTTTGTCTCACACCATATTTCTAGGACAAAGACTATTTTTCTCTCAGTTTCAGGAATTGATGTACATACACACAGACACACACACACATCACAGGCATTTTTTGCTCAAGGCTATTTTAGCAGTTTGAGTGAGACCAATCCCACCTTATTCTCTTAAAGACCTCTAAATGCTGCCTCAACCAACATTAGAACCAGTACTTATATGCAGGTGCACAGGATATAGCTACATCTACCTTTTGGCAGACAGAATGTGCATGTGGCCAAATTACGCTTGATGATGTGCATAAACTTCTGGGATCACAATCCACCTACCTCTTCAACTAGCGATGACCTCATCGGTAGAAATTCACAGAGGGCATTTGGGACTGTTCAAATCTATCTCATCTCCTCCCATCCTTTGGAGCTTTTGTGCAGCAGATCAGCAGGTCTGGGCGTCATCACATTGGTCAGAGGTGCCGGGCTAGTGTGGTTTCTCTGTCATCCTGTCTGGGCAGAGTCCTGCTCAGAAAGCACGTCACAGGATGGGCCGAGTGTGTATGTCCAAACACACCTCTGCGAGAAAAAGACTTCCCTGGATGACCTTTGAATATTATCAAAACAAGTCAAATGATGAGCTGTTGTATCTCTGGGAGACAATGTACTCGCTGGATGATATCATTGTTCCTAGAGGCTGACCTGGTGGGATATGACTATGGGCTTGGTTGTTTTTAACCCTGTGAGAGCCAAGTGTTGGTTGAAATGGCATTAATATGTACAAGAATCACTGCAGTACTGTGCATCAGTAATAATCCACAATGTGTTGGCTGTAGAGGGGAGCTGTACAAAGAGCTGTAGTCAATTAAATTTAAGTTACAGTTCTGTGTTGATCTCACCCATCTAGCTCCCTCTAACACTGTGGCCTTAACTCGCAGTTGCAAAATGGCATATCGCATTACTAAACATCCTCAAAAGGTATAATTACAAGATAATTATATGCATTACATCAAGACCAACACACTGTGTAATTGAAGTAGAACCAGAATAAGTGCAGCTAAATAAGCTTTCCAATCCTTATCACAACAGTAACGCTCTAATTAGATTTACTGTAACCCAATACAGTGTGGTATTTTCTTTTCATGCGCACAACCTTTGCATGTCCCCACATTCTGCTCTTGTGGGACTTCTGAACCTCAATTCACAAGGTTACAGTAACAAACTTTTGGTAATGTAAACATCCTGTCCACACAATTACTTCCTGCTCCTGTCCTATGACTAAATTAACTGGAGAGTTGCCTTTGATATTTCAACAGTTTCCCAGTGTGGGCGGCAGACGAACAGACGAACAGCCTTACAGCGCAACCGTATCAACATTAAGCACAGCTTCCCAGACTGAGAAGACTCAGGATACTTTTCAGTGCCAAATGCATTGTATCTGGTTTTGCTTTTAGTTTTTGTAAAATGTACAAAAAGTATCACATAAAATTGCTTGTCATTTTCAAGACAAAACTACAGACCTGCTCATTTGGTAAATTTACACACAGCATCTGAACTGTTAATGAAAACACACTGTGTAATACTGTCTTGTTCAGATACAGACGGTGGGGCTGACCAGATAAAATACAGCAGCAAAACATACAATTTCCCCCTGTGAGATTCTCATCCAAATGAAATGTTTGTGATGGCACAAATTGAAGCTAATTTGACCATGTTTAACTCAGCATGACCAAGGTTATCTCTGTCCACTGATTCTGCTATAAACACATGGAAAAATGGTAACAATTAAAACGCTGTTGCTGTAGGTTTCATAGAATTGTATTGCATTTCGGGTCCTGTATGAGGTAGGTGGCCAGAGATAGTGTAACACTTCTTCATTTCACTTTGCAGCTAGAGAAACAGAGAAGTAGTGGGAACCTTGAGAGTAAGAAAGAACATGTCAATATGTGAGAGGTGAGGGGAGTAAATGGGTGAGAAAGGAATGGGGTGAGAGAGAACAAGAGAGAGCAGGGAGTGGGAGAAGTTGGACAACGGGAACAACAAATCCAATGGAGAAAGAAATTGTTGGAGAGACTGAGACAGGATGACAAAGGATGGGTGTATGGGGATGGGTAGGAGAGGAAAGGTTTTAGCCTGGGGACACCACAGCTTCCCTGTGGACCCTGAATTTGGCTGCTTTGCTGTGGCTGACTTCACACAACGCACCTGAGTACACAGATTTACACACAGCCCCGGCTAGTGCGTCTGAGCCGGAATATTCGACGCACTGCCTACTGACATCACTACAGCTGGTGTGAATTTAGAACAACTCAGCTTAGGGCTGGCTCCCAGCAAGCTGCCCCCCCCACCCCCATATGCATATACACACACTCACACACACTCGCACATGCACATCACCTCCCGTCACGTTCCACTCGTCTCATTGTCGCTCTTTTTTTTGTCTTCTATTGGCCTCTCCAAAGCCAAGTTGACTGGAGTAGCCCCAAAATGCCTTGACAGCTCATCTGCTGTGAGCATCCACAAGACCGTTGTCTGATCCATTTAATATGAGTGGAGAAGTGGTGTCAGTGGGAGCCCATTCATGGCGGCCATGACCTTGTGGGGTGACTCATTCACTGTCTTTATGTATGTGATTACGAACCTCAAAGATGCAATATGCAACCTTTTTCACATTAAAATAGCAACAACACTGCAATATATTATTATACTATCAGTCTGGGCAGGTCTGGCCCGGGCTGCACATGCTTATAGAACCTGCTGGCTCCAGTGGTGGGCTCATTATTATAAATGCATGCTGAGAACTTTATTTTTATTTTGAATTCTAGTGGAGATTCCAAAGATACCAAATTCTACTGAATTACAAGGAAATGTGTATAAAATGATGCACAAAACATCTATTTTTAAGTAATGGTGCAGTCATAAAGTAAGGGCAACAGCTTCAATGAAGCATTGCAGCCAACAGATACAGAGCATATGTGTCACTGTTGTATATGTAAACAATATTTTTTTCTAACTTTGAAACTTCTTAAGGTGAAATTTAAAAGAAAATCAGAGTTGAAGGGATCAAAGTCTCCTATTTTCCTCAAATTTGTTTTGCAATGATGCTTGAGACATTATGAGGCAAATAGCATTTGCTGTGGGTGTGTGTTGCGTGGGCGTGGCCAGTAATAAAACGGGTTCTGGAAGTGTTCTCAGGAAGTGTTTTCAGCTGTTTAAAGTTGCTAATTGGTTATACAAATTTACTTTTGCTTGGGTTAAATGTGCTAAAAAAGTAATAAAAAAATAAAAAAACCCCAGCATTGCAATCAGTTATTATCTAATTTAGTGTTATGTTGTGTGAGTCACGACAAAGAGAAAAGTTACAGTTTCTCCTTTTCCTCAGCTATCATCACCACTCAAAATTTACATCTTTTTCAATTTGCCTGTTGGGTTACATGACAAGCTACATTTATCACTGCTTGGACATGTAATATATTGAATTCATTCAGTGAAAAATATTGGCATGGCACGTGTCTCTGGTTTATAAACAAACTTTATTTTCTCTTCCTCTGTCTGGCGTTTTCCACTGTAGGGATGGATGGTTATAATGAGAGTTCCAGCGTCCAGCTATTTTTAAGGCTGGAGACAGGCTGTTATTGCAGTGGAGGTAGCGAGGCCTTTGGGGTGTTGGATTATTCCACAGAGCTGCACTCTAGACTTTATGGGCCTGAAAATAACTGTCCTACCTAGCTCTCCCAATGCTCCCCCCAGTAATCACAAAGTGCAGCCATCCATAAATGAATGCGGTATCTGCTTAAACTGTCATCTCACCAATATTAGGTGAACCCAAGTTCAAGTGTGCACGTCAGGAACTGGGAAAACAGATCAGATGTCAGGGCTTCCTCCCTTTCTAAGAATCTCTAAATCGGATTTGTTCATTCATGCAGTGTATTGTGGTCAATGCAAATGTAAGTGACATGCACTTTGTTAAGGGTAGGGGGCAGATGCAGGCCAGTGTGCTTTTGTTCTTGTCATGTTGCTGTTTTTTTTTTTTTTTTAATTCACAAAAGGTTTAAAGCATTGAAATAGTGCCCAGATTATAAAAGATGGTAGAGCACTGCAAGTATGCAGATGTGCAAAATAACAGCTTTGAACTTTGGTGTCATCTTTTGTTCTACACTGCACCCTCTGCCCTCACTTCCCACCCACCAGTGTGAACAGGAAGAGCGTGTTCCTTCCTCAGTGGTACCTAGTGTTTATGTCAGGGCAAGAATAATGTTTTTAGTGTCTGACACTGTTGTGGCTTCCTTGTTGACATGCACTTTAATTTTGACGTCATTGAATGCATTATGCCAGAGAAACTACACTAAACACACAAAAGGTATTTAGTAAAGCACAGCGCTGCATGTGACTCATTGGAAGGCGTTCTCGATCATGCTCGCGAGCATCAGCGAAATGCTCAAAAACGTAAAATGGCAACGACAGATTTGAAACAGCAGCTCCCTCGGTAAGCCAGCTACAGTACAGCCTCACCAACCTCCCCAGGCGTGGTCCGAACATTCACAAAGGATGATGGGAGAACATGAAACCAGCAGGGCTCTGATACAGCCCCTTTGAAAGCTCTCCAGCTGCCTTGTTGTTCCGATGGCCATCAGACAGGGTGCAACAAAGGCCTTGCTTCTGTGTTTCCTCGAGGGAAATAGCACCTGCTGTTTCTCATTTCAGATGTCATTCACTCGCTAGATTGAGAGCCAAACCCTCCCCTCTACTTTGGTTTATTTTTGGGACTGCCTCGGGAGTTTGACCCCGAGTTCCTCGAGTTAGGTTCCGATTGTTAGGTCCTCTTTGTTCGGTTGAATGAAACGGTGGTGTCTGGACGCTATCACAATCTATCTTGCACTTCATTTAAACATGTAAGGCTTTGAGTCAAATCCTTTTTTATCAGTGATGGTATGCTGTGGAAGGTCAAAGGTCATGACCTCTGCTGAGAATTATGCAAGTGGCCTCAGAGGACATTTAAGTAAACTATAAAGACGGTCCCTCAGCTGTCAGCACTAAAGCCCTTGCGCTAAATTTCCGCTCCTCTCAGTTTAGCACTTAAAAAATCAAACAATACAAGTGGTTACGCCAGTTAACAATGGCCCCAAAGGGTCACTTTAACAGAGTTTTCAAAAAGGTTGAAACGCTGACACAAGTGAAAAAGTGAAACCGGCGGCAGACTTAATTAGGAAGCACTTCAACCTGTGGTTGATTGCACCAGGTCTGCAAGAGCCTTGCCCAATTTTGTTTGAATTACCATATAAACAACATAGTGCTTCAATTACATGTCCGTTTTATTACCACGCAAAGCTAATCAACAGGCTGCCTTTGCTGCCATCCATGACAGGAAAGAGGATCACCTAGTTTGTGCATGGCAATGGTAATTTAAACAAACAGTGATTCACCAAAGAGCCCCTGCCCTTGAGATCTGTTCAGCATTTAAAGTTACTCTTAGTGAGATTTTCCACCTGCAAAAGTAACCAAAAAATTGTTACGGCAGCTGAAGACTGAGTTGCACTCATGTATGTCTCCATAGTGCACTAGTGTACATTAGGTATGCAGCACTCTGGGTGTACAGTTCTATGCTAAATGAATGAGTTCTTGCTGCTGCAGTTATTTGGCTAAATAAATATAAAGTCATTATGGTTCCTCACTTTATGGGGCTAAAAACTCCTTCTGCAATGGTTTTATAAGATAATATCTGATCACAAATTAAAGGTACCCAATTTAGTTTTCCTTGTAAACACTTGGTTTGTTTTACATTCAAGATTTCCCACAAAAACATGTGGTGTGTGTCCTTGGTAATAATAAACTTGTTGATTGCATTTTCTACCTCAAAAGACATTTACAAAGCCTTATTTTGGAATATTTTGAAAGTTGCATTGTTTACGCTGGCGTGTGTAATATGTCACCGCCGTGCTCATGGAGTGCTGGAACAGCAAATTATGTAAACAAAGCAGGGACCCATTTTTCCTATTGTGCACTATGGCAACCAGTAGTGGTCACAAATTACACTGAGTAAATGAAATCTCTTGAGGACAGCTACAACACTTGTACACATTGAGTTTTCAAGGTGTGGTGTAGAAGTCAAGCAAAACTGTGCTTCTGATGAGGACAAAGCATGTATCATATACTCTTTAAAATTGTCTTATCTTACCATATCATCTCAAAGACTGCTATTTTTTTATGCTTCATTTGTGTATGTAAGAAATACCTTTCAATTATGTGGTCTTGCAAGTCCATGTGGGATGGATGTCCATGATCTATGACACCTGAAAATAAACAATCAATCACTTAGCAAGCAGAAGTTAGTTACTTGTTACCGACTGGACATGACTGCATGTTCAGAACATACATATGTGGAACAGACCTGCTGCCTTCCTCCTCGGACAGGAACCTGGAAGAAATTTGATGAGAAGAAAAGAGGGAGATGCTTACATCACTGGAAAATGAGGGGTGTGAAGCTATTTTACAATTTCATAATTCCATAAACAGACAAGATAATCCTTTACAGCATAATGTAATCAGGTCGCAAACCAACCAGGCGGCGCACCGCTGAGCAAAAGGAATGTCAGACAGACACGGGTGGTTTCTATTCCAAGTTTCCAGCTGAGCAGGGGAATAGGATTTTTCTGCCTTTTCAGGAATAAAACAGAGCTGCTAAAGAGCGCATACATATCATGACATATAAATAGATTTAAGCTTTGTGAGGGAGCGAGTTTTTTTGCATCTGTGCCAAGTTGCTAAAAGTATATATGTAATGTGATATTTGTAGTCTGTTGTGACTTTCAGTGTCCATTTTTACTTAGCATGAGGCCCTGTGATCCTTGTGGCATGTGTGCTAGTATCTACTATGAAACAAGGGAAATAATAAAAGAAAAAAAAAAGCATAAGTCAAAGTTCAGCATTTCTACTGACAATGCAGAAGTGGTAGTAAATCAACCAATGCACACTATGCCTAGCACTGAAAGTGTTATTTTAAATATGTTGAGCAGAGCACACAAGGTCTGTAGTTTAAAATGGGAAACAAAACAATGGACCCCTGAAATGAGAGATAGCTTTGCTTACCCGTTGCTATAGAAGCAGAGGAAGCAGCCTCCACCAAGCAGGAGACCCTGTTGGCAGGAACACATGTAAAGGGGTCATTCGCTGTAATTTCTGTTGATAATTGGTTATCTTATCATAACACTCTGTTAATCTGGAATTAAAATATGCATTTCCTTTTCCACAATGTATTTTCAAGGGCTGCTGGGGATATTAGCAGTCTGTAGCGTATGAATGGCTTTTGCAGAAGCTGAAATATCTTGACAACAACTTGGTTCCTTCCCGTTAAAACATAAAATAAATATGTCTCTAAAGAGTCACATAGCAATTGGTTTGACTTTTCTCTGGCAAATGAATATATCAGAGTGAGGAATATTGAATAAGGTTATATCCAGCTGTGCAGAGCTACTACTGAAATTGATTCATGAAATAAACTGCACTTTGCTGTACAATTCCCTGATACGTAGAACTCAGATATGCATGTTCATCTAGTCTACATTCCAGTGAATCTGGAAGCTATACACAAAATGTAGTGGCACTTATTTATGATAAGACATGTCTGCATTGCATTCTAGAGCTTCATATGGCTGCACCTTAATTTAATCTATAACACCAGACAAGTCAGGCCTGCGTAACATCACATGCATGGATAAACAATTCACAATTGTAGAGCATAACATCATTCAACTAGCCTGAGAGTATGTGACGTTTTGAGGTTTTGACAAAGTCTACTGACGAGCATTACTTCAGCATATAAATTGGGAATTAGGATGTCAAATGGACTATCAAATTAGCTAGCAATATCACAAACAAGTGAGACGACTGCTTAAATGTTGTATGTACATTGCTAGCTTTCTGGCTGTGTATTTCCAGTAACATGCTGTATTACCTTAAAAGAACAGTTCACCCAGTATCCAAAAAAAGATAGCCTTTTTGCCCCAAATACATATAGGCTACCTCTGGTGGATAAAAACAGTCAGTTGTGGCAGGAAATAGTTCCCAAAAAAATTCATCGCTTCTGAGGGCTGTGAAGTATGCTGGATATCCGAGGCATTGTTTTTGGTAAGAGCTGTTGCTGTTGAGTTTTTTACATGCAAGTTTTTGACAGTTTGACCTCCACAAAACAATACCAGTCCAGCCCTGTTGTGTTGGAGTGGCAAGTGAAAGGGGAGATCATGGCTGACCAGAAACCTCACCAAATCACACCGAAACTATCTGACTGGATGTATTCCTCTACAGGTAAGTGGCAAAAGTTCTTGGATTAGATGTATGTCAAACTTTACTGGAAAGATCTTCTAATAGACATAGCCACATTTCAAGGTTGTTTACTGTATATACAGCAATGTTAGTTCTCTATGCTTTAGTTGCTATATTCCTATCCAGAGTCATATGTTCTTTTATAAGGACACAGGCAATGGAGAGTTCATCAGAGTATGTTCAGTTAGGTTATTACATATTTGTCAAACTGACAAAGTACTTTGTGCTCCTACTTGTGTCCAATTTCAGTTGGTGTGACTTTAATACACTTCTGCTTCTGGAGCAATAAATCTCTATCACAGCACCAGCAAACCTGCTTTGAATCACTTGAAACACCCAGAGCACCAAATAGCCCTATTTAGCCTTCTGAGTGGACCTAACAGCCAAAGTTGGGACTCCAGTGTACTTGCGTCTGAGCATGAATCAAAGTTTCATGAGTACACCTAATTAGGAGCACCACTTAAGAAAAAATGATAAGATCTAAATACTCCACAGCTAGATTAATGCCGCAGCACTATTGGAAGGATTATCGCAATACTGCAACTGGCAGTGCTTCATGGCAGTGTACTGACTAAAACCTCTCTTCCTGCTCCAACATAATTAGAGAAAGTCAGAATTTTCTGATTAAAACAAAGCCGGTGCCAGGATTGCTGGTCTTACATCATGAAAGTATTATGAAGCAGAGAAGCCTTTGGAGGGATTCTGGAGGGATTTAAAAGTGAGGATTCAAAAGTTGATAAGCATCCACTGCAAAGACTTATAGTATCAAATTGTATTTTTACTATCTATAATAAATATCGTGTTTTCACTTCTATCTTCAGTAGCATCAACAACCATCAACCAAAAAAAAAAAAAAAAAAACAAAAACTAAATGAAACTAAGCACGCCCTAGCCTTTCACATGCAATAGCAATAAGCAGTAGTCTTCAATGTATTATGTGCATACTACATATTTCTATTAGAAGGATGAGAGACAAGGGGAAATGCTTTTTGCTCAAGCTGTTATTTGCTTTGGAGGACTGCTGCGAATGAGCAGAATGAGGATTTTTTGGACACAATTAAAAATTATAGTCATTACAATTTCTTTTTTTCTGCCATTTCTGCGGTCTGTTTATGCTCATGAAAACATTTCCATGAGAATGGCTGACAACTGAAAATTACTCAGCAGTGGGAACATGTCTACATAGCAATTTCAGGCAGTATTATTGTAGAAAATGTGAACACTGGCAATATATAATCTAACATGCTCTGTACATGTCAAACATAAATGTATAACTCTTCTCCTTTCACTTCTTTCTCTCTCTCTCTCTATCACACACACACACACACACACACACACACACTGTAAATTTAATGAGTGCCAGCATATAGTTGAATTGACGTTTGTGAGTATCATAAATATAAGTGTCCTTTTATCAACAATTCTGAGAGCCAAATACCTCAAATTGGACGCAAACAAGTGAGAATAATATTGGAACAAAATAACACATTATCAACAGTCCCAAATTCATTAAAGGAAATTCTGTGACTGGGTGTAGTAAACAGTGAACATTGTCCTCCCATTTTATCATCGGAAAGCCCCACTGAGCATGATAACAAATGTTCCACCTCCAAAAAGCAAAACAAAACAAAACACAGCAAACAATACCTCCCACATAAAACACAGTCACAATGACAGTCATTTTGTGGATGCGTTCCCAAAAGCTGTTATCGGGCTCCCAGTTTTCACACACTTAAGCTCCAGTCGGCCAGGCCCCGTCACTCGCCATCTTGTCCTGAGTGCTGAGAGGCCCGTGCTTCTGGTTTCCAAAATAAGTCATCAACAGGACCCTCTCTGTGGGACGAGACAAAGGGAGGCTGATGGGAGCCCAGAGCTCTCACATTATGGCCCCCAAACAGCTGAAGACAACCGCAGCAGGCTGAAGCTCTGCTGGACTATAGTATTTGAATAGGGATATTGGACTCTTGAAGCATTTCTAACCATGAAAAAGCTCTTAAGCGCCAAGCATCAGGCCAAAGCAAGTACAGTACATTTTGTTCCCGAAAAATGCACCCCCCTCCACACACACACACACACACACACACACACACACACAAACTAATATATATATACATTAATATATGTGTGTGTATATATA
>OMLB01015166.1:0-43177 GCA_900302555.1 Myripristis jacobus
CCCATTCTGCCCCCTCCATCGTTTCTTCTGTGGATTTAAAGGTTATCTGCACTCATCATCCTGTCTGGAGCCTCTGGTGAGGGTTGGAGAGAGCGGCCCGCCTGCCACAGGTGTGAGCGCTACCGATAAGGGAAGGAGGGCTAGAGGAGGAGGGAGTAGGTGGGCGGGTGGAGCGTAGGGTGCTGAAGAGATATGGTGGTCCATCATGGCCTGAGCCTGACCTTCATTCACAATATAGTACACAGATGGAGTGGTCTCATGATGGGAAAACAAAAAGGACTGTTCCGCATGGTTAAACCAAATAGCGGTAATCTTCCCTGCTCAGCAAGGCTGTTTTTAAAAAAAGAGAGACAGAAATGGACAGAGAGAGACAAAGACATGATGATGGTGGAGTGGGGGTAGAGTACAGAATGAAGTATTCATTGTGTCGCACTTTAGTGAAAGGGGAACAAGAACTTGTTCCGCTGATGCACTTTCAGAATGTTCTTTTTTAGTTTCAATACTAATATGAGGTATTAAAAATCAGGGATATCATTTGTTCCTCCTGCTTTACATAGTGAAACACAGACAGAGCTGGGACACAGCATCCCAGAGCTCACAAGCTCACTTTCAGTGTGTGTAGCTCCACCATTAATAACTAATAGGTGGAACATTAAGGGGAAATGGTATGTCTTGAGGGCTTGCATTAGCCGTGCGTACAGTGTCTCCTTATCTGTGTGAAGGATGTGAGAGGGAAAAAGATAGGACGTACCATCCTCTCTCTGCCCCTCTCCCTCCATCAACAGCCCTAGGAGGGCAATTCTCGCACACCTAAAAGTGCACAGATACAGCACAGGTTTATGCAGAGTTCTTTGCATAAGCATGCAAAAGACCATTCAGGAACACAGGAATGTACTTGGAATGCATGCTTCCTTTATGCATGGAATGGAAAAGGACCTGCATGAACATGTAGGTAATGCCAGTGACACATGTAAGCCATACACATTCATGTGCATGCAAAAACATGCACACACACACACACACACACACGCACACATACAAGAAATTAATCATCAGAACAGTCAAGAAGCACTCACTGCATCATCTGCGTATGCAAAAACTAGTTACACTTTGTGGTCTCAAATCTGAGGTATTGTGATGTTAATTTCAACTCCAACCAGCAGCCATATTGGATAGCTTGTTTCCATTCTGAGTGGAAATGCAATTGTCTTCTTCCTGTCAATATCAACAGGAGCTGGATGACAATATGCAGCCTGGCTTATTACAAGGTAGCCATATAATGGAATACATTACTGCTTAATAAAACTACCCTCCAACAGACAAATTAAATGTGGAATAACACAAAAGATAGAGTAATTTCTCGAGCTCAACTCAATATTGTGCTGGCTAATGAAAATAATTACCCTTTGACAGATGCTACAGGTTGACTGGGTAATTTTCAATATTTGACAGCTTTTTTGTGGTCTTCAAATTTCAGTCATCTCTTCCTAAGTCTCATTCTAGTTAAACATAATTTGACAGTATAAATGGAGTGCAAACAGTGCAGGTTAATGATGGCATAGAAAATTACAGAGAGGAGGATGGAGTGAAAAATCCCCCTTTTGTACTGCAATTGTGGTTCATTTACATAAACAGATGAGTAATAAAATGTATAACCTTCGAGTTGAATACATATTCAAATGTCTCGCAAAACACTGCATCTCAGGTGTAGCAGTGTCACTGTTGAAATAAAGGACTCCAGTTTCCACTTCTGTTGCAGTGAGTGGTGGCTTTAATTCAGCACTGGAGAGACCGCAACTGTTTTTGGTGGGGGACGCAAGAGCATAATTATCATAATAACTAATGATGATTCATGGATTGTTTTGCAGAGATCAGTGATGCACACAGATTGTGTTGGGAGGGGGGTTGCTCCTGTGCACCCAACTAGAGGGCATCCATTTTTGAAACATGCAACTTGCCACTTTTCGACCAAATCTACATGCGTGCACAGAACACACACACATACACACACACACACACGCAGAGAGAGAGAGAGTGAGAGAGAGGGAAAGGGAGAGGGGGAGAGCGAAAGAGAGAAACCAAAACCTCTCTTCTATGTCCCTGGCTAATTTCAGGCTCTAGTTACACAAACACCATTAATCAAGCTGACTAAGATTAGTCACTGGCAAGCTATCCTCCCTGTTTATTATAATTAAATCGATGTACGTGTCATTGCAGGCATGGACCCAAACCATGGCAGAGGTGGTTACGCTCACCACTAAAGATGGGTTGAAAAACAAACAAACCAAGAGAAAACTAGAAAATACAGAAAGGGAAAACGAATGGAAAAAGTGAAGGAGAGGAAAGTTAAGGCAGGGTGGTGGTAGTGCGTGGGAAGAATTGGATAAGAGTTCACCAATTGGAGAAAAAGTTGAGAAGCACATTTTGCTGTTCTGTACTTTGAAAGATAACCTCTGCTACACTGGTGAGAATGGTCCACATGGAAAGGTTCTATTCAGCGCGGTTCATATTGAATAACCTCCCCATTCACGGTCGCAAAGCACTGCAGAAAACATCTCACAAAAGGAGACATGACCAAATAGCAAGCTGGAGGCCTAAAAAATAAAACTTCTCTTGAGAGCAAGGCATGAGAAAGGCTGCTTAGACACATTAAAGCAAACTCTCCTGTGTGTTATGGACGCCAAATGAAAGCTTAGTTTGTGTATTTCTTTCCCTGCTTTTCCTCTCTCACATTGTGTCTGGGGTCCTCTCCGTGACTGGCAGGAAAGAAAATTGCACAGCTCCTCAGCTTTACTCACGAAACCTCTTTGGTCTCAAGTATATACCTTTCGTTTACATACGCAAGAGGGGCAGAATTTAGAGTGAGTAGATAAGACGGTTGGGGTGAGTACCCAGGCAGGCAAGAAGGCAGATACTTGATTTGTGCCGGATACTAGGGGAGCACACAAGAAATAAAGCAACTGAACCCACTAAAACTTTTGTCGATAAAGTGACATGGTAATGGCTCATAAAGGGAAAGTATATTGGGAGAGCGAGTGCTGCAGGGAGGTTTATGACCGTAGAGCATTAGGTGGTGGTGGGCCAGGGGAAGGGGTAGTGGGATGACTGGAGACTCGTATCTGTGCAGCACATATGGATGCCAGGCTTTCCATAAAGTCTTTTTGTCAGGAAATAAACACTTTTTTGCAATAAAACCCTCCTTTGTCAGGAATTTGGCAGTCATAGACAACACCCAGCCACAAATGGCTTCTGTATGGGTAGTGACGGTGATATTCTCCAAACTTGAGTCTGCTAATCTCATTGCAGTGAGCCATGATTACACAAATCAAACAGAAATGATAATGGAGCATGCATTTTGCTGTGCTAATGTACAGTTGAACCACCCTTGGGGACTGACACTACAAACCCAGCGCTACCTGTGTGGATTTGACATTGACAATTTGAGTATTCCTCTCTCAATAACCACTTGGCTAGAATAGTTCATTGTACATGTAGCTTTCATATTGAATATGAGTTCAATTTCACTGCAGAAAACGTGTCTGGAATGACTAGTGTTTGGACAGAGGCAAGTGAGAGGCAAACTAGCAGCATGGTGAATAAAACATGGAGACCGAAAGGGCTCCACTGGCAAAAATGAGACAGCTGTGTCTTTGTACTAAATCAACCCTTGACCTCAGCACCAAACTGGTTGACTCACATACTAAATGCACACCTGACTGCGGCATGAATGTGTAATGAAGCCTTGGATTAGACAGATTTACAATCCTCCTTTTTTAGTAGTTTCTTTAATAGTTTAATAGCTTGTAGGGTATGACATGAAGGTGCTAGGTGTAGCATTCTGTGTCTCTAAAAATTGAGAACACGTCACTACCCATAATCTCCATTACCGCAAATAAGTTGTTGCTTGTTGCCTTGTTATGCATGTGTTTGTTTAAAAGATCAAGGGAAGGGACAGGAGCCGGTAACAGCCACTAAAAACAGCCGATACGCATTTTCAACAGGTGAGCTAACAAAACTGAAATCACACAGTTGGGAAGCTGTGAAAAAATGGTTCCTATTTGTGCAATGATAAAATTTGCCTTCATGCTCTTAAAGCAACACATCAGATTTCCAATGACATAAGACCCAGCGGCACACAATGTAAAACAGGCTAGTAGAGGCTGCAAATCTATTCAGTGACGGTCTCATTTGTTTAGAGAAATTATACCAAATCCTAAAAATTAATACCAGAATTTATTGATATTGAAATGCTACATGTATCACCACTGAGAAGGCATATTAAAATGTCATAACCCATTTTCTCACACGTAGAGCATTCTGCTGGAATTCTTTTCACTTTCTTCCCTAAGTCCTGTATCATTTATTTTTTTCACTCTTACCCTCTTTCCATCTTCACTCTGCAGGTTCAATCTGATGGGGATTTATGGAGTTGGTCCAAAAATCTGGGCACAGAGAATGAGAGAGAGTGAGGGAGACTAAGAGGGAGAGAAATGGTCCTCAGGTAATGGACCCCTCTGGACATCCGAGATGGCAAAGAGGCGAATATGCTTACTGCTTTCAATTAACTGCTGCCAAGTGGAAGTCCATGTGCCGACCCCAGGCTCTGAGCGCACCATGTGGGCCCTTGGCAGATTGCTCAGCTGCGTCCAGCCCACAATCAAGAGGCCAAACTCTGTCATAAACTACCAGGCTACAGAAGCAAGCTTGGATAGAGCTCCCCAATCTAACTCTAGGAAGGAAAATGATTGCTTAAGGCCCTGTGGGTTACAGGCTTTTCCTACAGGCAGCATTTCATGAGCATGCCATAGTTAGGGTACGGGTGTTAATCAAAAGCTGCTTTGAAGGGGGAGATGAGGTGTATGCTTTGTAGATGTTTGAGAAGGGAGGTACTCAGGTCACAGTAGGTCACAACCTAAGTGACTGTGCAGTTTATCTTACGAGCATTAGGACGCTGTCCTTCATGTAGCAATATACTGATGGATTGTTGTTGTCGGCTCATTAGTGGCTTTACATTGGCAGAGTCATCAGTCCATGGAGGCGCGGTACAATTCATTGGTTTTACAGGGAGAAGAAAGGCGGTAAGGGATACAGATTCTCAGTTTCATATTGAGTATTAAAATGTTGCTTTTCTTAAACATGTGAAAAAAATCCACCTGTAGGATGAAAAAACCCACTTTTTCCCAATGCTGATCAACTTGTTTCCAGAGTTTTCTTGGAATATGGGACTATTTTATCCTGCTGGCTAATTTTTTTTAAGGCAAACCTACCTCTGGTCTGTGTCCATGAAGTCTTCAGCAAGTCATCGCACAGCGGGGTGACTCGATTGAGGGTTTCGCCTGCAATCACAGAACTAGAGTTACCTTGTGTAACTATCATTATATTGCACATGATAAAGGGACTCTATTGGAATGGAGGGCAAACCAAGATGACAACATGGCACACAACAGAGCTGTAGGCTATATCAGTCTGCGAAAATCCATCTATTACACACTATATGGTAAAGGGAAAAAAAACTCATCCTGTAGCCCTCTGTGTTGACGTGATCATTCTAGTGATAGACATCCAACACTATTAGACACTCTCACCATAACTTCTTCTAATTACAGTTCAACTTAACATAGAATGAGGTTTGGTCTCTAATAACTGTATAGTATACAAGAGAGGGACTGACCAGGATTGTTCTGATTGGCTGTGTACATGAATGCAATTTTTTTGCACACTGAGGCAACAAGATGGGTGGCTAAAGCAACGGAGCCCAATTAAAAGGTTTTATGTGTTATCACAGAACTTGACTTATCAAGCATAACTACCCTTTTCTGTTTACATCGGTCCTTGCTATTGTCAGCATTATCATTAACTGGAGTTCACAGTTTATTTTACTACTACATCACCAGTGGATAGTAATAAAGAAGATAAATGTATGCTGTCAATACATTTTTTTCTCTGAAACATATTACGCTTTTGCACCTCATATTATGAGGTGATGTTTGTAAAATGCAAAGACAAAGACAAAAGTTGCACTTCTGTAACTTTTTCTGAGACTGATGTGTTCACTGTCCCACATACACCTTTTTTACAGCTTAATTGGAACAACCAATTACAAAATATTTTTTCCTCACAACAGAACATCATCACATCAAATCCAAACAGATCTAAACTGACCTGGTTGTGCTTCTGAAGGGGCTTTGGGGGTTCCAAGAACAGGTTGCATGAAACTCTACCTTTTTTTCCCAATTTGCACTTTCAAGATTTCAAGTGTATCTACTGAGGTAACCTGCCCCCGATGGAGCTAAAACAATGTTGGTCTTAGGTAAGAGAGCTGAAATAAGAATAAGTTCTGCTACCTTGTTTGAAGTCGGAGGGGGCAATGCTACTGGGAGGAAAACATAACACGCTTCTTTCTCAACACAGAGAGAGACACAAACGCGGAGAGAGGGAGAAAGCACAAAAGCGGTGGCACCCGTTTTGTAATGGAACGCAGCAGCGGATGGCTTACTGCACGTTGTACTGGTTGCCTGGAGCACCATGGCAACAGGGAAAGAGAGGGATTGAGAGAGGCGGAGGTTCAAGGACTTCACTTGTTCCAGCAACATTTTAATTACTTTGGGCGCCGGCATTTAGTGAGACAGATGCATTCTGGAGCGCCAGCAAGAGCTGGGAGCAACCCCCAGAGATTCTGGTGCTTGAGTTTTTTAAGCCCTTCTCCGCTCTCATCTTTATAAAATTACTGTGACAATTGCAAATACAGAGAGATTACAGAAGCAAACTGATAATGAGAGAGAGACAGAGTGAGAGAGACAGGAGGGGAGAGAGAAAAAGCAAGAGTGAGAGGAGAGAGAGAGAGCGACAGAGAGAAAGATGAATGAGGATTGAGATGAAGGAGTGAGTGGAGATATAGATCGACAGCATGTGAGATAGAAGCTGTTGGGAGAAGGAGGAGGTTGGTAAGAGATATGAGAAGAGAGCGCAAAAGGATGGGGGGATTTGGAGGGATATAAAAGCTTCAGTATTGCCCTTTCAGATACACACGTTATAAGAAAGTTACCATATAAGACACAGAAAGTAATTATTTGAAGGTTGCAGCAATAGAGAAGAGAGTTTAGCTTTGGATTATTTGGCAGCTAAAACACATGTGAGCAAACATCAATGTTTGCAACATGCACAAATGCATATGTATGTTGGCATATGTGTGTATTTGTGCCTGTGCATGTGTGTACGTGTGTATGTGTGTGTGAGAATTTAGGAACGAAAAGAGCCTTTTTCTCCCGATGCCATGCCTAACACGATCAGCACTCATTAAGAGCTCTCCAGAGCCCAGGCACCTCACAGACAGAAACGCTCTCCAAAAGACACCCACCGAACCCAGTAAACACACACAGCTTCCTGCCTGTAAGCCTTTACTCAAATGTAAATACACTGGCATCCATTTGCAGCATTGGCAAGGTCATTTATATAAAATGCAATCCACAAACTACACTGCAAATTGCTCATGGACTGCCTAAAAGGTAATCAAAATGTAACTTGTCTGAAATTTCTGAAAGCCTGAAAAATCTGTAATCACTGGTATTTTTACAGGTATTTTTGTAGTATTTTGCCCCCAAAATCTAAAGACCCCTCATAATATGAAATCAGTTTAATCAATAATCTAAATAACCTTAGTATTAAGCATAATCCTGATTAACCATTACCTTAAATTGAGTAAAATGATCTATGGTCTGTGTCTAATGAACTCAGATTAAAAAATCCAGTTTAATTCAACATGGAATTATTTTTTTTTAATGATTCTGTCATTTACTTTATTTATTCATTCATTTATTTATTTATTTATTTTGACTAACTATCAGATTACATTACCACTTTTTTCATGATCATACTCTTTTCATAATCATACTCTTCTAATCCTGTTACATACTGTATAATCCATTAACCCCCAACCTAGTCCACGGGTGGATAATCCTACATCATAATCCCCAAGGGAAAATATTGGTGTACCTAAAAATCCCCAATTCAATCTGTCACACACTGTAACTGGACTAGTTAATCTGGCTGCAAAAGATGCTTTCTGAAATGCGGCATTTCAGCTTTGTTTTACCGGTAAATGGTGTATTCTTCATCCTAACACTAAAGTATATTCATAAGAGCTCATATGTATGTATCTCATGTGCATAGACATGTCTGATAATGTGCTACGACAAGCTAATCCATTACACCTATGGGCTTTACAACCAATGTGGGGCTGCAATCTGCCATGTGAGACGATGCTGCACGTCGTGGGTACACCATCGTCCTTGTCTGCCACACGTTTCTTTCCAAGCAAAGGAGGGAAAGTATTTAGATCCCCAGGGATACACTTAGGGATGAAAGCGGTCGGTGTCTGTCCTTTTGTTGCCTGTAATGGATTATTTCATACAAACATGCAATTGGGCCATGTTGCTGATGGATAGCAGCCATTGTTATGGTAAAGTCACTCCATCGCCTTCCCCTGGTCCCCTATTAATCTCAGTCAAGTCAATAGCACCATTGTGCAAAATTCCCCATTAAACCGCACCACCTCGACTACAATGGAAGTGTCAATGCGGCATTTTCCAGGTTCTTCCCAGGAAGGAAAAAAAGGTATGCTTTACTTACAGATTACATGGATTAATGGGGGTATTTCTGTGCACCACATAGAAATGTGGGCCTGAAGAATGGGACAGAAAAAAAGGTGGGTGTGTCTTCAATTGTAAACATTTTTAGTTTGGATGGTGGTGATTGTCCAGGGGATGTGCAGGTTAAAGCAAACTAACCCCAATTCTTCCCTGAGAGCAAACCTGGCTGACCTGCTGTGTTAAATGACATCAGCCTATGACCCTAGCCTGAGACACAGGGATGGAGAGAGAGAGATGGACTGAACAAGACAGAAGAACGAAGAAGTCAGAGAAGGAGAGAGAGAGAGAGTGGAAGGGCAAAGAAAGAGATCAAAGGAGAAAAACAGAGAAAGGGAAAGGAAATAAAGGAAAGATACTAACCCAAACCCTGAAATGACTTCCTGTCTTCTGTTATTCCTCTCTCTCTCTCTCATTTTCCTGTTGCCTTGTCTCTCATTCATCCCAATTCTCAGTCTCTCCTTCCCCTTGTCTGTCAGTTTGTGAAGGCCCCACGTCATTACTGTCAAATTCGCACTGCAGCCACAATACAAAGCACACAGACAATCCCTCTCTCTCACACACACACACATACACATACTTACTCATACTTACCGCCCACTTGTGTTGAAAGGGAGTGACTTTTTTCTCTGACTGGGTTCTGACATTCAGCAGTGAGCGTCTCCCAGAGGAATCCTGAGCAAGACAGACAAACAGTGTGAAGTAAGAGGAACGGGGATCTTTGATTTTCCTGTCAGACACTTTTAGCCCCCAGGCCTCCACAAACTCGCTCTGTCTATGTCTGATTGTTTTATTCCATGATTGTGTAATTGCCTATTTTTTCTTTCAGCATGTGTGCCCGCTTGACATTGTGTCTATGCACACAAATACTGTATGCTTATTAGCATTCACATGCATGTGCAGGGAAATTTCCAAGCCTGTCATCTTGATGCGTTATTGCAGTGTGCCTTCAGATCTCAGCACCATCTCCATGACCTTCAGCTCGCTTCACAAGATAGACATTTCAACAAGGGCTTTAAAGACCATCACATAATCAACTCAAATCGGCAAAGAGTGGGCATGATTGAGAGGGAGGGACAAGAGAGAAGGAGAGAACATTCAAAATCATTCAACTACAGGGTTCGATGACAAGGTAAAAGCCAAAGCCTCTTGGGGGCAGAGAGGGAGGCGATTAAAGCCAACAATCAAATCTCACACACACCCTTCTCAGGACACAGGAAGTGGCTGGACAGCCCTGATTACCATCGACAACACGCCATCCCATCCATCTGATCCCCTGTAAGAGGTTCTTAAGCCCAAATGGGCTCCCTCTTTAAAACGGGTGTCAAGTAAATAATAGACCTTTTTATCTATAGGTGGGGAGACTGGATAAACATAAAATCAGGCTTATCAAATCCGATAGGTGAGCAGTTAAGTAGTAGGTGCTCTTATCTGATCTGGCGCCGAATCCTTTCAGATACTTCTCTGCAGCTGATTAAGCTGCTCTGATGCGATGGAGGTAGCAGGTTTGGCCTAAAAGTATAAATGCTAACTACATGTATCTCCAGTCAGACAAGCAATAGGTCTAAGTAATTGGAAAGCACTGACGTTTAACATTTTAGCCATTTAACTGAGCCTCTTACTCTAAGAGATTTCATTGTGAGCCAGTCAACAGTAGAGTGTGTTGTTTCATTAGTAGTTCAAGTAGGCAAACTGAACTGTGAAAACAACATGGATCTCAGAGACGTCAGTGTAGATGTGCACTTAATGCATGCATACTTATACGCGCATGCTAACCCATAAAGGAGCTTCACTAAATCCTGTCAGGCCACTGTCAAACATACACACTCACAAATACACACATGTATCAGAGCTGTGGCACTTCAGTGCTACTGCGAAGGATGACGACATTCAGAGACACCCGCTGCAGCGATGAGAGGGCCCAAGGGCTCCAGCTCTAAATGTCTCTGCATCTACACACACAGCCCATAAGTCTGCCTCCCTGATAGCAGGACTGGGGATTGGCTCTGCTACCCCAGTTTGACACTCCCCCTTCCCTGGTCCTCCACGTTTCCTCCCCCCGCTATACCTGGTCCCCTCAGAGTTGTAAATCGCTCCAGTGGCGTCCGCCAAGAGCAATGAAGCTGACACGTCAGGACTACACAGATGCACACACATACACACATTCACACATATCCAAGCCTAGCACCCCAAACAGCCATAAACTGATGCCATCAAATATGCCTGATGATTAGTACACAATCCCCACTAGTAAAGCAAGTGATGAGATTTGTTGGGGCTAATGTTATTGGGCGGGTTGCTAATGTACTAACAGCCCTAGTTATTAGTGTTTTAAAAAAGAGAAAAGCCTGTGGAGATCGGGGGTGGTAGAGAAAGACGCACTGACAAATGAAGAAAAGGGAGAGAGAAACTCATTATGCTACCATGGTTGAGGGACTTGCCAATAAAAAGCAAAAGGATGATCACGAGAGAGTGAGAGAAAGGGAAAAATAGATGAGAGGAAAGAATGAGAAAGAAAGGGAGATAAGCGAGGGAGAATGAGAATAGGGGAGAAAGGGAATAGGGGAACGCTGTGGATTGTGGAGAGCGAGTTATGGTGGAGTTATTGCCATAGTTTCCTCTCCTTTTCACATAAACCTTTCCTGAAGTCAGAATACCACTGAGTCCAAATATGAAATCTTATCTGTTCATATTCATTTGGATGGGGTATTTAGATATTGCTTGTTTTTATCCTGTTGAGCTTTATTCACAGTAACAAAGAATGATCTCTTTTCTTTTTTTTAACCACTGCTTTCTGTGCCAGTATGAGTCTCACGGGGTGCCTGACATTCTGCTGTGGAGACACTTTGGTGTTGGACCAGGAAAAAACAGCCATACTCTATAACAGGTATTACTTTGCACATCAGTCCTGCTTCGGTGCAAATGAATAGAAAATAAACCACTCAACTGGTTCACCAAGTCACACCGCTCGTGGTCTATTTGTCACAACCGCCGGGGGCCTGAGAATGGCTTTTTACTGAGAAGGCAAAGATCCATTGGGCATAAAGTGAAGTTAGTTAAAGGTAAATATACTAGTATGGTGTCAGAACTGATTCTAGAGTACAAAGTGGAATAGCCAGCATGCTGAACAGAGGGAATAAGAGAGTGAGGTAGAGCGAAGGATTGCCTGTTTTGGAACTTTTACATGGATGAGTTATTCTCAGTTGTAGCTGTATCTGCTCATTGTGTATTAGTGTAATTGGCACTGACTATAATGGAGCTTAAAAGCCTCTTCCAAAGATGAAACTACCCTTGCTACACTACCTTCTTTATCATCCAGTGCTCACTGCCCTAAAAGATTTGTGACTTTCCTCAGTTCAAAATGGCCGATGACGGTCAACTGCTAAGAGATCGGGTGCACAGCACTTAACAATGGAAGGAAAAGACAAACTTCATAATATACGGAGTTGTTCAGCTAGTATAAGATTTCTTTTTTTTTTTTTAACTCTTTATTCAACATTACGGAGGGAAGTTTTGAACCTGAGTCTCATAATGAACTATATTTGTAGACCAACCTATCAGCAAGAATTTCGTATCTTTACTGTATTACAAGGGCATTCATAGTTTCACAAATATGGTTGTGAACACAATTAAACATCATCTATTATAGCAAATCTTATTCATATTAAAAAGTTTTGGTTTTTTTTTAATGATGATTAAGGTCATGCTATTGTATAGCGTTTTCACTCCAATGAAGGTTCATAACAGTGTTATTTGAAGCACTATAAAGTTTGTATTAATTAATGTGCAGATATGTGAAATTAAATAAGTGTATTTTTTGTAGTTTTTTTTTTTTAAATAAATCTTATAAAGCTCAGATAAGATGTAAATCTACCTTCAAATACTGCTCATGTGGTGAGCAGTGGTGAGCTGCATCCTTTCCTTTCCTTTATTGGCAACACTCTACCACCTAAAGTACCTTTATTATTCATTATGTCAAGACAATGCTTGCCAGAAAATATTTAAGTATCAATTCTTCTATTAGTCCTAAATGAAGAGTAAAGAAAAATCTCTCACTGTCAAACAGACCCTTACATGCCAGCATATTTAGATCTACCAGACTATTTTTGGAGGTCAATCCAAGTTGTTCACATCATAATCATCACTAATAATCATAATAATCACTGTAATAATACTATTTCTTGTTAAATAAGACAATGTTTATATATGTTAAAAAAAATACCTATACTGTGTAAAGGTGTCCTTGTTGTGCATTGTGGTTATGGCCCTCATAGTAACTGTTGCCCTCAAGTCGTCAAAGTACAAAGTGCTTGCAATACCACAAGTACCAATATCCTCAGCAAGCTACGATTCCACTATGAACCGTGAAGAGACAATACTGTAGTGGGATAAAGCCTGTTTACCCATGTTTATTGATTAATTTACTCTACAATGATTCTCACCATGGCTCAGCTCAACTCTAATTTCCATTTATTGTAGAAACAACAAACTCTCCAAAATAATGAACTCTATTAAGATATTGCTGTGAGAGCCACTTTTGAGCATCCCAAGACATCTGTTAAGGAAAACAATATCCGGAGCTACAGCGACCATTGATCCAGATGACAGTTTTTTACAAAGAGCTGGGAAATGAGTCTGTCACATCCCCCCAAAAACCAAAAGAATCAACAAACAATGAACATGAATATCAATCAGTGCTGTAGTGGAGGAAGTGAGGAAGGTTGGATCGGGATGGTTACACTTCAGTTTTCACTAAGTAACATGATATTGTTACTCAGTGAAAGTCAAATCATATTAATTTGTAAAACCTTTAATCATAAATATTGTTTCAAAAGGATTCTCTCTCTCTCTCTCTCTCTCTCTCTCACACACACACACACACACACACACACACACATAACTGTAAATTAAAGAAGAAAAATGACTTATCTCCTCAAACTTAGAGGAGGTGCACACTGTACACAGACTAGGGCGCAAGTCACAAAAACTAGCCCTATGGGGAGTCAGCTGAAGAACTGCTAACAAATTAGTCCATCTTTTAAATGAATGTAATATTTTACATGTTAAAAAGGCACTCTGACGTTTTCTTGGTTTGGGCAAGATTTTTGCGGCTGTATATTGTAGAAACACTTAGAGTGGAGAGAAATTTCTGCTACTTCTTAGAAATAATAATTAGCAGCAAATCCAGTGATGTTGAGAGGTGCACTTTCTGTTTCTCTGACACATAAGAAACAGAAAGGACACAGTATCAATCAACACAATCAACACACTATCAGTGCATCCAGGGGACACTTGTGTTCCCTTTTCTGGATTTGCCGGCTCCAAAAGTCACATGCAATATGTGGGCAAGCAAGCTTAATTTCATACCTTGGGGGTATCCTCAGCCTTAATTAGCCCAACAAAAACATTCCCACATTGATGGCAGTGTGGAGCAGTTAGCTTAAAACCATCTATCACTGGATTAGAGAAAGCACACCTCCAGGTTTAGGAGCTGGGAGCAGCTATTTGGTTTAACAGGTATATAGACTGCAGTGTTGTCAGCATCGTGATGAAAACTGAAAAATGCCAACTCTATGGCTAATTTCTACTATGTAGATAAAGAACAGCTACAGGCCCAGAGTTGTGCATAGTCAGATGCTGTGTTGTTGTGGGACATGCTTTCTCTCAAATAAGACACAAACCATGAAAGTGCTGTGTTATGTTTAGAGTATTTAAAGTTCAACAATATCAAATGGTGAAGAAGGCAAACTCAGAGTCAGTAGCAAGCAGGATAGTTAGCTAACAATATTAGTGGAGCCATATACAAAACTGTAGCGTTTATTGAAGCCCTAAGTGACAGAATATGTGGAAGAAGCAAGTAATTTATCAGTGAGTCAAGCTGGCGATGCATGCCAAGTAGACTCAACCATGGAACATGCTTATTCCACATTTTCTGTGAGCTGAGTCTAAATGGCACTTACTCGAACCAACCCCCTGCAATTTTGCATAGTGTAGCTTTCGGCACTGGGGGTCCTACTATTGGCAGGAGTTCTGCGGGGGGAGGTTTAAGCATGCAAGTTATAGGTTTTGAAGCCAATACTGACTTGTCTTAACTTTGAACTCTATATTATATTGACACTACTGACCAAGCCAAATTACACACTGCCCCAGCAGAAACAAAGCAAGGATTGTCTAATGGCACAAGATCTATAATATCCAATGCACCAGTATTTTTTTAAACTGGTTATATGCTGCAGGCAATGAATGGGTATAAAATCATAACTGCCTATAAGGTTTACTTGGTCATGGTTGGAATGGCGTATAAAAAAGAGGGTTCAGGGAAAGTGTCATTGTTCAGTTTTATATTATTGAACTGAATCCACAGTCCCCTCCTTTTCCTCTTTATTCTCTGCTCTCGTCTTCTCCCTTTCCATTATGCAAACTCACTCTTTGATCTCAATCATTGAAGGTGGCTTTATCGTAGAACAAGAGAGAGATAGAAGCTCAGAGAAGAGACTCCTAGTAGACCTCTGAGAGAAATGAGGATGGGAACAGAAGGAGAGAGAGAGGGAGAACAAAAGCAGTGGTTACAGTATCTGAAAAAGTATACATCCCTAGAACAGGAGAGATCAGGCTGGAAGGGGAGTGAAAAAGAGACACTGAGACAGATGGAGAAAGACAGAGAAAGAGAAAGAGAGAAAGAGGAAGAAAACTAAGGCTACAGATTTTGCTGGCAGAGGACAGGCAGATTACCCTTGTAGTCGGTCCACCTTATCAATTTGATTAGAGTGTGAAAGGACACTTAAGATCTCAATCCTCCAATTGCAGGGCATATTAGTAGTCTGCTCAGCCCCCTGCCAAGCAATCCAATGGCTAATGTTTGGGTTAGTGAGGGAGCTTAAAAAGATTATTTGATTTCACTTAGATATGCCCAGCCATCTGAAATCAAATAGCAATTAGATAATGTGTGTGCTAAATATGAAAGGGATTTGGTTCATTTGAAACATTGATTTGCATTTCAAATAGCCTTGCCAAGCCACCGACACAACAATGAGCTATGTATATATATATATATATATATAAAAACATTTTAATGGCAGAATCTATTAGATTACAAAGACTGCTATATTTCTGCTTCACTGCTAATGTAGATCAGACTAAAAAAAACTGTTTCAGAGATACATCACAAGATAGATATGAGATTAAGTTTCTTATTTGTCTTTCTTGTCTGTCTTGTGTCTTGGTTAAAGAGTGCAGAAGTTGCAAAAACATAATGATTCAAGTCGCTAAAAAAAATGTGCAATCTAAATAATAAAATATTGTGAAGGATCAAGGAGGAAAGCAGATTTCTCATTAGACCTATTTTATCTTAGGTTTGATGAGAAGAGAAGAGAAGAGAAGAGAAGAAAAGAGAAGAAAAGAGAAGAAAAGAGAAGAGAAGAGAAGAGAAGAGAAGAGAAGAGAAGCAGAGGAAGGGGAGGAGAGTTGGAGTCAAAGGAAAGTTATTTTCACTTTGTTTTATCTTTTGTTGTTGGTCTGTCTGTCTAGCCTTTTGGCGTAGCCTCTCAGTGGTGTTAGTCAGGGCTGAATAATTCTTTTCGGGAAAACTGGATGAAAGTAAGCTTTTAGATCGTCAGAGATGTGGAGGAAAGGCCATCAGGGTGGTTACCAGGACAGCTGCTGTTGAAAAACACAGGTATGTACACACTGTATATGCTCTGGTAAACATGGACCATATAAAATATGTGGCTATTTTGAACACAAAGCAGCACACACCTGCTCATAAACAAATGCATCAAGGCAAAATGTCTGCACATTGTGTACACAACCACCCCCCCACCCACACACATACACACACACACACACACACACACGCACACAACCACACAAAAAGGTATTTGCTCCACACTCTTGAGTTGAATACCACAGGGCTTCTGTAAATTTTAACAAACTCCGTCATCCACACAAAATCACCCAGCAGTCAAAACCTCATTAAACTCCTACCTCTTTGACGTGCATAAGGGACTGTCTTCAGAAGAGGCAATTGGATTTGATCTGTCACTTTCCAATAAATATGTTCATTCAAGGCCCATGGATTGCTTCAGCTGTGCTGCTCATAACATTCAATTCTTTAGCCATGGATCCAATTTTCAGAAAGTTATTGCTGAGCCAAAATAGAAACGAAGCATTTGACTGCAGATCTGCTTGAAGGTAGGGTAATAAGCCAGTGTGCCTATCGCGCACATGTGAGTGTGTGCACGCACATACATACACAAGCTTTACTGTGTGAGGTGTCAGGTGGGAGGGAATGAGGATGTAAAGAAATGTTCCTCAGGTTGTTTGGGAGGGTCATGTTATCAGTAGTGGTTTCCGGATATATCAAGCACAAACACACACACCTCAATTCATAGTGAGACTGATAAGTGCCAAATGATGACACACACACACACACGCAACCACACTGATACACAGCCACACACATATCTCATAGTAAGACCAATCATTACTGAGATGGCAGCATATCCTGCCAATAAAAATGACTCAGATCACCAAGGGAACAGAGCAGCAGACTTCCCTCACATGCTTTTCCTCTTTCCTCATCAACTTTCCACTCGTCTCCTCTCTCTCTCTCTGTCTGTCTCTCTCTGTCTCTCTCTCTTTGTCTCTCTCTCTCTGTCTCTCTGTCTGTCTCTCTGTCTCTCTGTTTCTCTCTCTCTCTCTCTCTCTCTCTCTCTCACCCCCCTTTCTTTCACTCTCTCTCAGGCCATTAGGCACAGACTCTGACTCCTCATTGAACTGATTGGGATTCTCTAAGAAGGGGGTAATTGAGGCTTCATAGCAATCTCACACAGGATGCAAGACAGCACAGTGGGTCGCAGACACAGACACTTACATACTCACATTCAGAAATATGTGCAGAAATATATACATTATTACATGCACTTATACATAGTTACACAGACCAGGGTGTCTGCAGGCATTCAAGAGTAAGTTTAAAGGTAATTATATAAAATTATATAAATTTGGTCGAGTGCAGAGGTAAGTTTTAGGCAGTTAACTAGATGACTTCTATGAACTGTTATAATAACAGCTTCTTTAAGTTTGATACTAAGGTGCTAATGTAATAAATGTAACCATTACTTTTTTCCCCACAAACCTTGGGACATGTAGGTACAAGGATTTTCTTGGATTTCTCTCTACAGGTAAGTATGGCAGGAAAATATCAAGTGAACTGAGTTAATTTACATTAGGCCTTTCTTCAAACAGGTTACTGTAGCAGGTAAGTATAAAGTCAGTATTAGATTCAGAGGTAGGCTTAAGAGTTTTTTGACATCAGAAATACTGACTCTAATGCAGAAAATCATATTTTCATAAAACGAAATAAATGGATAACAAAAATCTGATGAAATGTTTATAATGAAATAAGAACTAATGTAATCAAATATAAGACTATTTAATTCCTTTTAAACCCCAATGTTTGTACAAATTAAGTCATTTTAAGATTTTTTAAGGACCTGCAGACACAATGGTGCCAGTATGCTGATGACTAACCTGGGCTTGTAGATATATAGCTTCTCAGAATTACTCACAGAAACAGTAATGAAAGTGTTCTTATGACTAAAACCACTCAGAGTAGGCCATAGGAGTTAATTATCAAGTGATGTAAACATACTCTGAGCAAGAAGTAGGAGTTCTCCTTTGAGAATGAATGATATTTTATAACAGGCACATCCACACTGAAACTATTGACAATGTGTTCTGTTTTTTTCTGATAGTAAAACATCACAGTTGTATCAAAATGATCTCATGATTTTCCTCCCCAACAGATTTGTCCTTAACATAACATAAATCTCAGCTGAGAAAAAAATTAGATCAAGACAAGGCAAATATATATAATATAGCACATAACTGTAAATCATACTGTAAGGCACACACCACTGTGCAGGTAAAAACAAATAAAACTAAACAAGCAAAATAAAAAAAAACAGCTCCAAGTATAAACTTAAATATTACTCACCCAATTTGTTTGAGAAACTTATTAGCGGTTCAAACCCTATTGTTTTTGTACTGTTTTATTATTATTATTATTATTATTATTATTATCATCATCATTATTATTGTTATTGTTATTGTTATTGTCCTTGTTGTTGTTGTTGTTAGTGGTAGCAGTAGCAGTAGTAGTAGTAGCAGTATTCCTTTTCTTCAGAAATGTTTTCGCAAATTCCTGTGAGATGGTAAATGATAGAGGCATGAAATTTTGCACATTGGTTGGAAGTTGAGCTCAAATGCTGCCCAAGAAATTTTATCCCAATTGGCCTAATGGGGGCGCTATAATTAAAGGTGAATTTTTTTTAACTTCATAATTCCTGTGCCAAAAGTCTAATTTATCTCAAACCTGGTACAGACATGCATGGATCCTCACCCTCCAAATCTGTCTCAAGAGCCCATAAAGTCAGCGATTATCTGCCATCTTTTTTTTTTTTTGAAAAACACATTTTTGACATCTAGGTCCGATTCCTTCGCTGTGGATCATTATTGGACCAAGCTTATCAAAGCTGCATAAGGCTTGTTGATGCCTTATTTTGCTTTCAAGATGTTGACCAAGGAACTTCAAAACGAGTGTGGCTTAGCACATAAATGGACATAAGTCAAAAAGTGTTTGGCCAATCATCACAAAATTTGCAGGATATGTCCACTGTCCATGTGATTGAACTCAACCACTAGGGGTGCTATAAATGCAAAAAAAAAAAAAAGGGCATGGCATAACACAAATCAGACTATAATTCAGAAATTGTTTGTCCGATCACCACGAAAATCACAGATAATATCCATATAAGTGCCTGAAACATACTTGGAAAGCTTTACCACTAGGGGGCACTATACATTTTAAAAAAGAATAAATATGAATATAAATCATAAATAGCTTTTCCAATTACTACAAAACTCGTAGGATAAGTCCACATATGTGCCCGAAAAATCCCCTGAAAATTTCATTCAAACTGACGACCAGGGTGCGCTATAAATGCACAAAATAGGTGTGGCATAACACATCTGAGACTATAAATCAGAAGTTGTTTGTCCAGTCACTACAAAATTGGCAGGATCCACCTCAGTACATAAAGCATACCCTGAAAGTTATTTTTAATGAAGCTGTTGAAGCTTTCAGCTCCTAATGGTATTTGTTAAGTTGCCTTTTGCCTCTATATTTCATTTATTTGTGATATAAGACTGTTTATGTGGATAGTTTATGTAGCTAATAATTAGTAAATTATTTAACTATGTATCTAAATCTATTTAATTGCTGGTTACCTGTTTTCAATAACTGTTACACTGCATTTTTCTAGTTGCAAGGAAATGCAGAGCAGCAGTGACTTTCATTTTTGCAGAGAGAGCATACAATCATCATGTTATCCATTGTCTGTAAAATGTGCCTATGTTGCCACAGTGGCCTGTGGTAACTCCTAACTGTTCAGGACACCTCTGCAGCTCTCCTATTTATAGGCTGAGAAGTGAACGCATTTATGCTATAGGAATGCTGATAACATGGATTTATTTCTACACCTAACTGTTGGGCCAAATTTGCGTCACTGAGAATTTTTGGGTACTTATGACCAGTTTCCTACTCTAAGATGCTGAATAACTACAGGCGCTGGAGCAAGAGGGGAGACTGTTTGTCACATTCACACATCTTTGTGTGTGTGTGTGTGTGTGTGATGGCCAATGCTGTATCTATATCTATATCTATATCTATATCCATCTATATAGATAGATAGATAGTAATGCTGGGTCATCATTGTTATTTACACTTAGATGATGATAGGACAAACACACACACACACAAACACACACACGCACACATTCACAGAGAAAGATTAAAGGAATGGAATACAGACTTCTGAGGAGCAAGGGTATGGAGTAATTTAGTTGAAGTGTCCCCGCAGAATAGAGGAAGACTTGAAGTATTTGAGTCTGTAGTTTGTGTATGTGTGTATGCATGTGTGTGTATGCGGCTTCCAGTTATGTAAGACACTAATTGTCATGCAGCATGCAGGGTGCAGACACTCAGCACAGACATGGGAGCTTTCTCCTAGCCCTCAGCTATGAATATTAAAGATAATTAAGAAAAATGTAACCCAAGATTCAAGGGAGAGCATGTAAACATCAAAAAGCTTTCCATTTGCCTGTGTGCATGTGTGTGAGTGTGTACGCGTCCATTCATGTTTTCCTTTTATACACAGACCTATGCGCTTGTGAGCGTACCTTAGTGTGCAGGGATGAATACATACATCGCGTCTTTGGACAAGCATACGCCCGGACTGCATCATTACAGATCCAAATCTGTACATCAGAGGAATAAGCAAAAGAATGTTGGGCCTTGAGTGCTCTGTGATGTTTACACAGGTATTTGAATTAATAAGTGTGCGCCACAACAAGCTGAATGTGATTTCATGTGGTGCCAAGCCTATGTGTGGTTGGTTCTAACATATGCATGAACCATCTACCTCATGTAATATTTAGAGCATTACACTCATTTGATGCTAATCCAGCTAAAATCCTATACATCAATGTGTCACATCGCTCTTACAGGATAAAAGTTCACCGTTTGTAGGCTGTTTCATGTTTTATTAGATGAAGTAACTTGGTTGAAATAATGAGATTTTGAAAGCAATGCATTTGAGTTCTTAATCGGTTCCTGTCATGATATCAGAGAATAATTTAAGAATGGTGGGACGTAACTATGGCTGAAAACATGATCAAAGAGAATAGGGAAATCAGATTCAGCTTTAGCTGGAGATAAGAAATGTGATCAATTTTGTATGAGAAATTTCCCAAGCAATTTGCAGTTCATTTCAGCCCAGGCTTCTAAGACCCCCCACACTGACATGTATTTGTCCTCACTTTTCTTTTGTTGTGCCCTTTCTTTCCCTCTGGGTGTTCTGATTTCACTGTAATCCTGTTTATTAGAGAACACAGTGATTTAATACAGTGATTCTAACTATCTTTAAAGTTTTATGTTGTTCTGTGTTGGATGCCACAGACTCTCTGTTATATACCACAAATAAAAATTATCTCCAGCTCACCACAAACCTCAAAACAAACCTCATATATACAATCTTAAGGATTTCTAATGCTTTTATTACAGATATCATACATGATTGCAAGGACTATAATATGAGTCTATGAATGCTGGGCCTTGCAGTTTGATAAATGGACACAAGTAGTACTCTCGCTAATCCAAAAGCATATTACTGAATTACACTGAGGACGCTGTTCCTCCCAAAGCAGATGTTCCACCTCTTGAATTCCAGGATACTTACCAAGAAAAGAAGGCGATCCAAAACACCTTCTTGACAAAGTGGCAGGCAGTATCAATGTCTGTTGTTCTTAAAAAGTTAAAAGTAGAGACTTTTCTCTCTCCCATATTTTCGGTCTGTAACTCAACAGGCCTTTGGCCTTGAAAGGGCCAATTACATGCCAGACTGGTGTCAAATCAGACCCCTGCAGGGAAGGAGAGAAACTTGGTGATTGGTGCTTCATTCTGGCAATTGCTCATGCCTGGGGCTTTCAGACACTGGTGGGGCTCTCTACACAGACTTAAGCCCCATTAGGAGTTGAAATGAACGGGGAAGAGAAGCTAGGCTCTCTGCTTCTCCCTGGATGCCCAGCTGGCTAGGTCTGATTAATTTGCTTTTGGTTTGCTGTATTACTACATTCCGTCTAGTGAGCGCCTGTCTCATGAGGGTCACACGGTTCATATTGTTAAGTTTGAGGAAAGAAAAAAAAATGCAGAGACTCAGCAGAGACCGACAAGAGATGGCACAGAGAGTCAAACATGGGAAAAGAAAGAAAGAAAGATGTCATTCTTTTTTTCCCTTCCCCTGCAGAAATCAGATGACTTCCATGTCCTATTCACAAAGGCCGTCATTTTTTCCCCCATCTCTTTTTGTCACCAGTGTTCATGTTCAGTCCCTTCAAAAGGGGAGACAGCATTCACTCACAGTCAATCACAGCACACTAGCTCACCACCGCTCCTTCGCTCCTTTTCTATAACCACACAATTACAATATTTATGAGAACTCCTGCTGATGGAAAGACTATTTCACTGGATTCCCCCCAACCCACCCCCCACCTTTCTCTCTCTCTCTCTCTCTCTCTCTCTGTCTGTCTCTTTCACTCTCTCTCTCTCTCTTTCTCTCTGTCTCTCTCTCTCTGTGACTTCCTCTGGGTTTATTTTAATGAAAAGCGTGGTGGTGAATCGCTCGGGCATTCAGCGGGGTTGTAATTTCCACAACACAATGACATGAATAACTATGAGCTGATGGTCCTAAAGACACTGACAGCTCCCAGAATAAGTACATTTACAAAACACATGAGAATAAAGGGCAAAATCCCTCATCCTCCACCCCTTACTTTGCCCCCGAGAGCCCTTAACAATAAATCATCTAAATTGATTGAAAAATGAAATGTTCATTGCAATGACCTTAGACAGAAAGAGAAAAGCATGAGAGAGAGAGAGAGAGAGAGAGAGAGAGAGAGAGGGAAAATGACTGCGTTTAAAAGAATGGTGAACAGAAGGGGAACGCAAATGTTCCCATCAGGGTGAATATTGTCTAATACCTCCGCCGGGGGGAGATTATTGATAGCGAGTGCATGATGGGTGGGTGGAGGGCGGTGAGGTGTGGGTGGAGGTTGTGGGGGGCATTAAAACATACTTCTACCACCAGTGCCTTTGCTTCTCTGCCCCTCCTTCATTCCATTAGTCCTTGCTGCTATAATATGCATCAGAATTGCTACAAGGTGGTTGTCACTGTGCTACAGCACGCAAGCAAAATCTCAATCATTTGAACTTGAGGGTTATGTCCTGGTGAGAGATGACTTATTCATGGCAGAGTGTGCGTACCAGTGGAAGATTATCTACCCATGGGGTATTACCCTCCTGCCAAGGGCGTCCCAAAGTGATGCTAAGCTGTAGTAGAGCTCTGCATGTACCATTGGAAGTTTGTGTTTTCTAGTAAAACAGGAGGTGGAGAGAGAGGAGGGATTAGAGGAAGGCTTCACCAGGGGGAAAAAGACATTGGGGGGTGTTAAGGTTTGTAAAAACTGCTCTTGTAAATGTGCAAGGCCACTATGAATATGTGTCGATATATGGGATGACTGTGCAGCAGCAGAGATCAAAAATAGCAGTGTGCTCCAGAATGTGCTGGAAATACTGTGTGAAAGAAATGGTGGCATGCCAGCGGGGTGCGCACACGTCCTGCTGGTATTTTTCCATCAAGCCACATATTATTTGGCTGTGAGTTAAACAATTCTAAAACTCATTTCTTTTACTTTATTTTGGTTGCTGGCCATGATATATCCACTGTCAAAAGAGTCTAAAATCTTAACAAGAGATTAACTCTGCAATGTTTAGCTAAATGGCCTGTGTATCTATGGGAGATGCATGAGTGAGATTGTGAGGGAGCCAGCAGGCAGGACAAGGACTCGCAAGTTAACTTAGGAAAAAAAAACAAAAAAGAAGGCATTTATATAGCCAAAAAGTAAAAAAAAAAATCCATAATTAATTCAATAACACAAAGAAAAGCAAATATATTTAACACAAAGTTCTGGGCCCTAAAATGAGGTCAACTAAATAGAACTCAACTCAATGGAATAGCAACTTAACCTGAAATGAACAAAAGATGAACTGAGCAAACAACTAGACACACAAGGTGAACTTAAATACCGGCTGATCAGACCAATAAACACAAAAGGGGGGTAGACCAAGACAAAACTAACTAAACACAACACAGTAGACAAATGTTCAGGTTATTAAGAAAATACAGAAAATAATTACTAACAAATTATACTACACAATAAAGACCAACTTAATATTTAAGCAAAAAATACAAATAAAAATAGAAATGAGGGATTCCCCTCCCCTGGATAAAGACACCGGTGATTCCTCCCAATCACTGCAATCAGGGGATTTATTGCAGCTGCACCCACAGACTCCTCTTTTCCTGCCTGGACCACACACCAAGAACTAAAAGGTAACTCAAAAGACAACAATATTACTAAACAGAACAAATGCTTTAACATATTGACATCAACCAGTAACTAAAATGAGCAATGTCAAATATTAATAAAGCTATGAGTGTGACGTATGAACAAAAATCTTATGTGTCCTGTAATTTATTTGTTAACTGTATGTATGTGCACGGTGAAATGTGCATGAACTAGATAACCAGAAATGAGGTGATCCAAAACAAAAGGTGTGTGGAACAGGCAGTGTGGTGCAGGAATACTTAGGGCCACTGTGGCAGCAGGGCGGCCATCACAGAGACAATTATCCAACCTCAACACAGGTTCTTACATACATAGACACCACCTGGAAGTGACACTGACTGGAGACACTGACTCATAATCCCAGAGAGCAAGTACTTACATAAGATCAGATCAAGACCTATCAGATCTGATCAACCCCTTCAAGAGTCTATCAAAAATTTACGTAGACTTACAGTGGAGACACAAGCCTTACACACACGTAGATTAGGTGCAGCACTGGTGTAACGTCAAATGCCAGATTCTGCCTTTACCACTGACTGGGGCTGGGATTTGGCTGTTCTTTAAAGGTCCATGTGTTATTCCACGTTTTTTAAAATCAACCCTCAGTACCTGTATGGGCGGTGGGAACATGCGCATTACTCAGGTGATAACTATCAGTGTGGCAACATCCTCTAATACATAAACCAGTGAGCATGTGTAAAGTGTAGCGTTGACAGTGTAATTTTTGTATTTTGGATGAAGTTAAGGACTTTTTAATTTTACAATTACTGTAATAATGTATACATATGAAAAATAAAATGGTAAAAAATAGATAGTTAACCGGATTAAATAAGTAAAATAAAGATAAAATAAAAACTAAAAATAAAACAATATGGACCTCATATACTCTGATTGTATTTTCTGTATATTTTGATGCAACTAACGTATTGTAATTGCACTGACATGAACTGTAATTGAATTGAAAGTGAATTTATTTTTTTATTTTTTTAAATTTAGCTGATTCTGTGTCGGCATGGATATAAAAATCATCAAACAAAAAAAATCATGATTTCTAAGTGAATTGATTTTTTTTCTCATCCGCACAAATGCATATCTTCCATCATCAAGAGGCAAATCACAGATGGAGGACTGTGGATAATGGTGGCAGCTACTCTAGGGGACGGTAGCCATTTCATGGCTGGCCACTCCAGCCTCTCCAAGCGCCACGGCCTGATCGATCCACGCACTGCCTCCTCCTTCTCTCTTTTCCTGCCTCTCCCACCTTCCCTCACTCTCTCCTAGGACATTTCATGCTGGGTTACGCAGTGGTGCATTTGATTGCACAGCATCTCACCAGGGCCGACTCATCAAAAACCTGATCCAGGGGGGAGGAAGGTGGGGGAATAAGTTTGGTGCACCTTGCTCTAGTGGAAACTCGTAGATAAGATCAACTCTGTGTAAAACTTGACAAACTGCCAAGCAGAACATTTTTACAGATATCAGAGCACAGTCTTACGCTGTTGGGATTGTGGCCTGACTAAAACATGCAGATAACAGAGCTAAGTTTGAAGGCATAAGATGCTTCCAAGACTTGAAAACTTTGCCGCAGTAGTTTTTCTTTTTTCTTAGCTCCATCGTAGTGCAATTAGACACAGACACACATACACACACTTTCCCCCACAATCAGATGAATTAATTCCTTAAGAAATGTAGGAATCACTTACTACTGCGCTTCAGACACTGAAGAAACAGCAGGACACCCTCCTACAAAGAGAATTGGTTTCACAGCTTTATAGCGACAGCACATCGGTGCATATTACAGTTCACACTACATTGCAGCTGCTCCGCTGTTCATCCATGACAGCCCAGCTACCCTGTTGTCTCAGTGTCCTTCAGTTAGCCATGTCACTGCTCCTGACTGGCCATTAAATGATTCAGTGGGCCATCCAAGCTCTTAACTCAAACTTCTCACAGGGCAGGTCTTCATTATGGATGAGCCAGAGAGTGCAGGATGTCTCAAATATGCAGGGTTTGCAAACTTCTCTCAGAAATGAACATGAACACTCTTCTGTCCCGGCCCCCCAACTTCGAGTCGTCTTGGGCACAACCATGGATATTATAAAGGTGAAATGGAGGCACCAGGAGGAAGTGTGTGTGTGTGTGTGTGTGTGTGTGTGTAAGTGTATGTGTGTGTACCAGTGACTCTGCTACCCAGGACTCTGCCAGGCTGACACCTCATTATAGTTCAGACATCACCTTGGCTCAACCTCTGGCCCCAGGCATTGCCAGTGGACCACTGCACAGTCCACAGGGACAAGCAAAAGCCTCCTCACTCTCAACACAATGCGCGCACACACACACACACACACACACACACACACACACACACACACAGCACTTCTAAACTGGTAAGTAATGTTTTTTTGAGAATAGATAGGCCTGACTTACACTGCTCTTTGAAACATCAAGTGAATATAGTATAAAACTGGCAAGCAGCTACAGTAGCTTTCCACGCTGTGTATTCACACTGAGAAGCAGGGTGTTCATTCACTGCTTTAAGCTGGATTTGGTTGAGCAAACAAGCTATGTGAAATGAGATCTGTTTGCACAAAAGCGAGACATTGTGCTTAGGCAAAATTACTTGCGCAATCCCTTTTGAAAAGGGACAGTATATCCTTGTGCCTCCCTCAGTCGTTTGCACACACTCACTCTAACTCAATTTCCTTTATCTTAGGCTCTACCAGTGTGTATCACAAGTCTTTTCTCTGGATTTTAGCTCTTTCATTATCTTGATATCAAATCACATCATACACGCACACACACATATACACAGACACAGTGTCTTTCTCCCTGGAACAATGGTGTGTCTTGGTTGAAGGAGCAGCCAGGCTAGATAAGGGCTCAGACCTGATCCCATCTCTGAGCCACTCTGCTTCGACAGAGCTCCAGTGTAATTACAGCCCCCATCGTCGCTGGCCATGGGCCCCTGAGCATCCACACTTGGACAAGTATGTGTGTGTGCATGTATTTGTGTTTTTTTCTTTTGGTGTAAGTTCATGCTGTTGGTGAATTTTTGTGGCAGTGTGATTTTGTGCCACATCCACATCAACACACACACACACACCTCCATATATGCATGCATGCACACTAGTGTTTCCCCCAACACAGGCAATGGTGGGTGTTCTGCGCTCGACTAGGACAGGGCCACCCACTACTAAATCTGGACATTTAGTATCATAAAATTTTTCAATTATTGCCATAAAATTCATATCATCCAAATCTCGGTTTGCCAGCTGTGCCATAAAATAATAACTCATTCCATGATTGGAAGGTTACGCCTGTCCAGACCGCAGGCATCACGTCAACACTGCACTTGTGTGACATTGTTCACGAGAGACTGAAGCGGCTGTCTACACCGTTGTGTGCATTTCAAAGTGTAAATGGAGCAGCAAAGGAGATGTCAGTCTTTCTGCACAGTGCACAGTTCCCAAAGACACAACAGGTCTGGGCTGACAATGCTGACTTCAAATTCTTAAGTTGCTCTAGCCTGGTTGGTTATGGTTTATGTTCTTACTGTTATTGTTCTGTTTGATTTAATGTTACAATGTGTAACCTACCCATCATCCTCTCTCTCCCTCTCTCTCTCTTTCTTTCTGAGAATAAAATTTGACCCAAAAGCAGGAAATGAACACCCTGCATTTTATTATTAAAGATCATTACAGGTCATTGCCCTGTAATGAATCAACACAAAGTTAACACCTAGAGAGCAAGTGTTTAGTGACCAACATCACCAAAATGTGTAACGTATGAAAACCAATACATTTCATTGGTCAGAATATATTTCTGACCAATGAATGAAAGACCTCTGCAAGTCTGTTTCTAACCCTGAACCTTCCCACAAGCCCCTCTTTTAATGTTTTTTATTTTCTGGTCCACTTAAATTTGCACTGTGTGAAACCACACCGGACCAAACAGAAAATCAACCAAAATATCAATTTCACTCTGGTGTGGGCCAAGCTAATGGACTTAAAGGTGAGAAAATGCCCTGAGGAAAATATCCTTAATATTTAGTGCATTTAGTGCAACTATTCACACAAAGTGTCTGATCCACATCTGAGACTGTGATGCATCACGATCAGGACTGCAGTTACTGGTGCTTCTTTGAATTGGCCAAGGTCACACATTCTTTGAGTTTAGTTGAGACTTGAAGCACGCTTGCAAAAGGGGTGAGACAAGGTAAGCACTGATGTATTAAAATTCTTTTTTCTGTGTGCATAACTACATTTTACAGTCACATCGAGTTGGCTGCAGGATGAAAAGAAATAGTTGCTGTAGCACAAAAATGTAGTGAATGGATACAGAGAAAGATAAAATGAGGCAAGATATGTACAGTAAACAAGAAGGTTAGAGAGATTGTCAGTAAAATGCAAGCAAATGGAATGAGAGAAAAATACAGAAGGCAGGGAAAACGGAAAAAGAAAGGGAGGAGAGCCAGACACAGACGCTGGAAAAGGAAACAGACAGAAAGTTTCAACAGTCTTTATAATAAAATAATAACAAAACAGGAGAGGATAGCGGAAAGTATACCCAGAATGACAAAAAGAGAGAAAAAAGAATGGCAAGAGCTTTCTGTTTGTCCCTGAAAGTAAAGCTCTATCGATTCCCCAACGCAGATAATTTGGCAGTGGAGGTTTTGTACCCTTAGCTGCTGGAGTTATGGATGAGCTGGGTGGATAAAGGTTGACTCTGACCAAGATGTGACAGATGAGAGAGAAAACAGACCCAAAGAAAAGGAGAGAGCAGCTGAACTGGAAAGCACAGAGAGCTGTGAAGAGCAGCCCATGATGACTCCAGCCAACAACACAAACTGTACTGTACAAGTTCTGTATGAAAGCACACATGCACAGCTGGATGAATGCATGCATGAATGCACAGCAAGGCTACACACACACACACACACACACATGCACACACACAAAAGAACTACCCACATAAACCAAATCCATGCCTAGGTTATGTGTTTTAGAGGAGAAAGTGGAGGGGAAAGGGGAAGGAAATTGGAGAAGAATATAAAACTAACCATCAGGGGAGTCAACACATGTATGCCCCCTGATTCAATGACCCGGTGTATTTTCAGATCAGAGCACACATACTCACACATAAGCACCTGGCTCTCTCACTTTCACTTGATCTTTTTGTTTTCTATTCAATGATGATAGGCCTTCACCTGAGACACCTGAAATACTGCCATCAACCACAAGAAGTGCTTCAAAATACCACGATACCAAAAAAAAACAACCTGTCTACTGCTCACCCTCGACTTCCACCCCCTTCTTTCTCTCTATATCCCTCCTTTCTTTTGCTCTCCTGTAGGATTATCTCCCCTTCTCTTCCACCACAGGCAGAGAAAATGGGCAGCTTCACCCAGCAAATATGCTTGTGTGTGTATTTTAGTGTGCGTCTGTGTGGGGGATTGCACAAAAGCGTGTGTGTGCGTATGTGGCTACGCATGTGTCAGTGTGTATATAGTTGCACAAAGCCAAACACTCTTTTGTTTGCACAATAATGCAATTGGATTACAGTGGTGTAGGTAGACCTGCTGTTTTCCATGTAAGAAGCTAGGAGGCTTTTCAATCCATGGGCCTGTGATTGAATTACCTATTGTTCTAAGCAGCTTTCTTACACACACACTGAGTCAAACAGGGCTGTAGGATGCAATGTAGGTGCACTGTGTATGCGGATTCAAAGGCACACTTGCAGACTCTTGTGTGTGCAGTATGTGTGGTGCGACCAAGCATGTAATTCCCCACTCAGGATAGCTGCATGAGGTATAGCACGCTACCTTGGCTCCTGGGGAGGTGTGATTGTCTGAATGCTGTAGTTATGTTGATGTGTCGTCTCTCAGCCCTGCTGTGGCGGGTTAGCTAGCCCTCAGAAAACACAGAACAAATAAGCTCAGAAGAATAGTCAGCACTCTTGCGAAAAAACAAAGTATGCATTTTATCCAGTACTAAAAACAGACATATTTGTGCTATATTGCATTCATAAGCTGACTGCAGACTACTGCTTTTATTCAAGTTAAAGAAAATTAAATAAAAGACTATTTGAAAATTAATATTCAAAGAAAAGAACAAAAAAAAAAATCCTAACCTATGAAAAAAAATATTCAAATATCATATTCATTTTAGTTTTTCAAAGCCAAATTAGTATTAGGAGTATAGAAGGAGAGAATCCAGAATCCACATCTAGTAACATTACACTTTAACACTGTAATCCCCCGGTAATGGTCAGGGTCATTCCAAAACAGAAACCATGGGTTGATAAATCCATCTCTCTTAGTGTGGATTACAAATAATGATGAGAGGGCCTACATGGATGAGGTGGAGGAGCTATCCAAGTGGTGCCTAGTGAACACCCTGACTCTGAATGTCTGCACGACCAAGGAGCTGATTATGGGCTTAAGAAGGGAACAGCAGAGACATACAGCCCCCCTCATGATTATCAGGGAATCTGTGGAGAGGGTGAGCAGTTGCAGGTTATTTGGTGCACATATCACGGATGACCTGACTTGGACTCTTCACACCACAACCTTCACATAAAAGGCTAGACAATGCTTCTACCACTTCTGCCAGCTGAGGAAGTTCAAGATCTCCTCAGCACTGCAGACAACCTTCTACACTGCCACCATTTATAGCATCCTGTGTGGGAGCATCACTGCCTGGCATGAGAACTGCAGCTCTTATGACCATAAGGCCTTGCAGAGAGTGGTGCAGTCTGCTGAGTGGACGACAATGTCACCCTTGCCCACACTTCAGGACATTCAAACCAGGCAGAGCATGGCTAGAACATGCAGGATAATCAAAGACACTACTATCTGTCACCCTCTACTCTACTCTTTTACTTTGTTACACTCTGAACTGCAACCACCCTGTACATACTATACTTAAATATATACTTAGCCTTTGTTTTATTTCATCTTATGTTCTCAGCTTCTGAACAAACACTTATTTTCTCGCATTTGCACTGTGTTTTAGCACTATTACTGCACGACTCTCATTTTGTATTTTTATAGTACTTATTTCTTGCACAGTCTCCAGGGTTGCCACACCTGTACGAATGTGTATAGGATAAATAAATCTTTGGCTCATTTGAATCTTGCCTCTAACAAAAATGAATTCCAGTTCCAAAATTAAATCAAAAGAAAATCTAATACAAATCACAAAGTATAACCTTGATCGTGAAAGCTGCACTCATTGTAACTGCAAAATAGGTATTCATTCATTACGAGAAATTTCCAGTCATTTATCTATTTTGGATTGTTTTTGAGCCCACTTAATCTCACCTCCGGTATGTACTTTAGAAAAATTAGACCATAACACAAGAATCATCTAATGATAATGTAACAGGTCATGGAACAGAAAAAATGTGAGTGAGCATTACGGCACATAATTACAGCAACAACTGTCTCTCAGTAAAGGTTTACAGGGTTTGTCTATGTCTCAACTTTGTTTCTAGCTTTAAAGAGCAAACTAGACACCCTGATGCATGAAACACCGCTGAAATTATGGTAGTTACATAATGTGACATTTAATTTTTCAATTTACCATATACCTCCCTGGTGTTATTTTGTTAGCAACCATCTTCCAAAGTTACCTGCCCCCCTGAGGTGTGCTGTCCTGTCATTAAGGCTATTTTTGGATGTTGTTTTAACGATAACTGCACATAGGTAAAATGACTTCTTCAAAAAGTGGTCCCTTAGCACAGTAAAAACAACATTACATCAGTCAGTGTGTTCTATTTGGTATGCCGTGTGCATTAGATGTATGACTTTCAGAGTGATATGAGGAGTAGATACAAACACAAAATACTGATATCACTGCTCATTATAGCAGGATAGACACAGTGCTAGAGGATGACTGCTAAACTCTAAGCTCATATGGGGATGTGCAGGAAGTTCTAAAAAATTTAAGGTATGTCTACAAAAATAATGCAATATTTTATTGATCCCTGTGGTAAAATCCTCTTTTCTGATGCCCCCTTCCACAGGCAAGTCATGGGTCAGCTACAGACCAGCTGCAGCCCCAGAGCTGGAGGGGATTCAGTTTTTTGCACAAGAACATTTCAGCAGCGTGGGAGCTTTCAAACATGGGGAATGAACCTAGGCACTAACATGAAGGGAAGGTCGCCCTCCTCACTACACCACACCCCTGTGCAAGTGAAATATAACTTTACAGCTTCAACTGCAGTAATTAAACTTTCCAGTCCCCGTTGGACTGAAGTCACCATATCTATCCATCTATCTATCTATCTATCTATTTGTATATGTGTGTGTGTGCGTGTGTGTGTGTTGTTAAATAAACAAGTGAATAAAGAAAATACATTTAGAGACTGGAAATGATTTATGTGGATAACTTTTGTAAATATTATAATAACGCTGTGATTGGTCAAACACATAAAACGCTTGGTTTTTATATCTAAATGTACTCTCTCTACGAATCCTTACCAAATTGGAGAAATAACTTCACAGGCCTTAAGTGAATGATGGTAAACATGAAATTTGGCCGTCTCTGACAATATTTATCCCTATATTTTTCTAGGTTTTCTCTCTTTCTCGCGACTCAGTATTGCAAATTCTATGTAACAGGATCGTGGCAGATTGCTGCTGTATTTTTCATCTGTGTACAGGTAATAGCAGTTATAGTTTCCTTCCCAGTATTACAGCCAAGGTCGCTCCCCTCCACAAATAGATTCCACAGCTGTCACCCCAAGAGAGAACAAACTTCCATCATAAGAGAAAGGACAGGGGCAATAGGTTTATAAAAACTGGAATTCTATAGGGAAATGGATAGTATCTCTACATGCATGCCACCCACAGAGCAGGGGTTAGCGGTGATGTGTGTGTGTGTGTGTGTGTTCATCACCATGTTGTTACGGCAGGTCCATTGTGGCTGTCCTTCAGTGATGCTGACGGTGGATATAAATTCATTAGCCCATGAGGCGGTGGGTCCATCATTCTCGACATGGCTATGATGCATTCAAGTATACATTTTGTGTGTATGGGAGTGTGAACACGTGCGCATGTGTGGGAGGTGGGTGGGGGTGGGGGGTTATGCAACAGTGTGTGTGTGTGTGTATTTGCATAGGTATTTATGTGTATTTGCTTTGTCAGTGCATTCCTTGTGTCTGCACTAATGTGCGTGTGTGTGCATATCTACACATTCCTCCACTCCAGCTGTGTGAGTGCCAGAGCCAGCGAAGGTCAAGCAGAAAGGTGGGATTAGCTGACTGTTATTCAACGGCAGCCAGAACAGAAGCTGTCAGGAATATTGATTGACAGAGTTTACTCCAGACAGCTCCACTTGGCATGTCATTGACATGAAATGTGAGGCTTTCGCCCCAGTCAAGGAGCCCATGTTAATCTGCACGTATTTATCACACCTGTAGGCCGTTTACAAGACCACCACCATCCAGCTGTGCATGTGACTGCTGAGGTGAAAGGGCCACAGTGTGTGTGTGTGTGTGTGTGTGTGTTCATTTCCTTAGCAGTGACCCTGACCTTCATGCCAAGAGAATGAGGATGCACTGTATGTCATTGCCATTATCTAAGATGGATAGAAAAGTGAAAAAAATATTAAAGTGTCTGAAAATGCCGTCCCACTCCATCACCACCTAAACAGATACACATGGCTGAGCGCACTCACACACACACACACACACACACACACACACATACAACACACATACACACACACAGACACAACATCTAGGGATGTTTCCAAAGCAACTAAAGAGGGGAGTGGCCATTATTTCATTTTGGAAGGATATATATTTTTTTTTTTTGATAATTCTTTTTACATTATTTTGCCTTTTACTATCTCTGCCTTTTGTCTAGTGATTTATGACTGGCATAGCTATAATGGATTGCTTTTTAAATAAACCAAAATGGCCTTTCCTACTGATCCTCTCGATGAAGTTATTCAATTGCCACCCAATATGGCAGGGACAAATGACAGCCATTAGGGTGTAAAGCTTGCAGTTGCACTTTGGCCTCTGCCTCTCACCTGGTAATTAGGCTGGGTATTCATCAGGAAGGAAATCAAACTGACTCGAGGAGGACCAGATCACAAGCTGAACTGTCTGAAAAGACCATTATTTACTTATTAGGTCTGCTGGACTACAGAAAGAGTTGAACCCAAACAATATTATACTCCCTGAGCCTGGAGTTTGTTTCTGAGTCCAAGTAATATTCAGATTCAGATTCAGAAATATGTTATTCTTCTATTAGGACCTTGATCTATGGAGGGGGCATACAACATACATTAATACAACACAAAGTACAGCAAAAAGAAAAATTAAGTCCAATCTAACCATATCTATGGCCATATTTGGCCAGTCCAAGCCTGTAGTGTAAACCTGACTGAGTCAGGTTGTCAATTTTTTATGGGTCTGATGGAGGTAGGAAGGCACAAAGCTTGATATTATACTTTCTATATTCACAGATCAAAACACACTTGAAAACACACCCACATACCCACACACATATACCGTAGGACAAGTGCCACCTGCCACTAACGGGGTGGCATGTCTTCAAGAGGTCAAAGCATTAAGACCCATCGGACACACAGACACTGTGGTATTTCCCCAAAATGTCATTCACTTTGATCTTACCCACTGTCTGGAAAGAGAAAAAAGTGAGGGAGAATTGGACAGAGAGGAAGGAGGACCTTCAATTTCATTCTGCCTCCCAATATGAGACACAAAAAGAGGGATAGAGAGATGAAGAAATTAAAGAGTGAACTTCTGAGCGGAACGGGGAACAAGAGAGAGTGGAGAGGGTGGCGAGAAATTGACATGATTCAAAAAAGATAAAGTGTATAGAAGAGTGGACGGTTGGAGAGAAGGTGAGAGGAACAGTAAAAACTCTATTACCTCATCATCAAAGACCCCAATCCGAGTGAGAGAGAAGGGCAAACGTAAAATGGCAGAACGAGAGACATGTTGTACAATGAACCCACTTCTTCTGAAATGAGATGGTACTACAGTCTATGTGCATGTGTCTTTCCACCCACCCATATCTTCTGGTCTGTGGTAAGTGGAAGAAAGATGCGAGGTGCATGAGGCAAAGGGGAGAAGGAAGGAATGAAGACAGGCTGAAAAGAACATCTGTCTTTGTTTGCTGAAGTGTGCTTGAGCTTCTGGGTTCACTTTTTTGAGTACCATATGTCCTAAGCAAACCTGTAGAGGAGCTGAGTGTGATCTAGCGGGCTTAACACTGAAACATTAACTTTTTACATAAATAACAAAGAAACTCACTTCTGTCCAGTGGCTAGCGCTTTCCAAAATTTGTGTTTATCCATGCAGTTCTTGGGTTAGATACCTACCAAAAACACTGACAGAATACAGTAACATAGCATAACTCGTATATCTCAGATTCACCAACATTTGGCTTAAGGTTGATGGTTGGTTAATTTGCCAGACATGCATATGAAATGCAATGAAGATCAGAGGACTTGGATCAAAGAAAAAGAGACACTGACAATGTCTATGCATAAAAAATAAAAAAAATCAGTGCTAAAAAGAATTTTGAATCATGGTACAATGATGGCATTTTGAAAAGCGGAGGCGGCATGACAGAATTTCACCCAAAGCTGCATAAAATTGTTGATGGGGGACGGGCACAATAATGATGACGGTGAGGAAAGGTCGGTGGGAGGGCATCACCAGGCTCCCGTCAGCGGCTGTCGGCCAGACTCAACAGCTTGGTGATGTGTGCCGTAACAATCGCCGATCCGCTGGGATCTCAATCCAGGGGCAGGCTGGATGATGTGCTCGGCCGGGCGTGGTTTCCACATATGCCAGTGGTAAACTGGCAAACTGCTTTCAACTCCACGACATTAGAGCTCCAGATACTCCATACAGGATAGAGTGGAAACCTCAGTCCAGATGGAGCGTAGTTCATCTCTTTCTTTCAGCTCAAAATTAAGCGGGACTGAAGGGGATATTGGCTAATACAGGTAATCGTGTAAGTCTCAGCCACTGAAAAAACAAGAATGAAAGAGCCATGCGATTCTAAACACATTAAATGCAGAGAGAAAAATATTTTCTATTCATGTGGTTAAATAAATGAAACATTATTAAAGGATCATACAATGTTTTTGCATTTTTACCGTAATAGCTATGAAATGTATCTACTCCACATTTTGTCTAATCTTTTAGGCAGTTGTAATTAATTAATTGTTACATTTTTTATATTACTGAAACAGGCTGGAAACAGTTGGGTGGGCACTAGTGACAAAAAACAGACTTGTGTGATCTGAATCTGAAATTCATTTTGTTTTGTATTGTCCACTTCATCAGAATTTAAGATTAAGTTCACTTAAAAAAGCTTAAGTAACAGAAACTGTGCTGGATACAGATATGTTGGTTGTTTCAGCATAAAATGTTTTTATTTGTGGACTTCATATAAAAAGCATGGGCTAAAAGAAAGATGGCATTGTATAGATGAGCCTCTGCCCAGATGTGATAATTATTATTATTATTATTATTATTATTTCTGTGGGAGTTTACTTGCACTACTTTGATTTGAGTCAGAGGACATGTAGTGTAAAGCACTGGATTATATCTACTGAAGTGTGTTTATTGTAAATCTGCAGAAAGGAATTTGTTGATACTGGAAGCTGAAGCTGAAATGTTTTGTTGTATCAGTGCCATGTTGGATGGGCCACTGCTGTGTCACGACATATAAATATAATCATTCATGCATTCATTGTACTTTAGAACTCTGGTATCATTATTTGTTATCCAGGGATTATTTCCACTTTTATTTCCACCACAACATGAAAATGAACGTAAACATTTCACTAACCGTAATGAAGTCGTCCACATTAATTTTCCTACAAACAGCAGCACTGTTGTGTTTGGCTGACTTGAAATTGGGCGTAGTAAAACGATCTCTCTGCCAGAAAATAGTCTCCGAGGAAACGTTTGCTTTAAACAGCCAATTATCAGTTCTGTGGTTTATAAATGGTGATGACTTTGTTAGCCGCAGAAGCAGAACATTATAAGGCTGGTTGGTTGCTTCAACCAAAAATTCAAATTTCCCTCTTTCATTGGCCCTTTCTGGGTCTTTGAATCAAATGTCTTCCTCAACTCCTGTTTCTTTACACCTACTAGCTTATGGTCTCATAAAACATCACACCGAGAAAGGAACACAATCTGTAAGTGTACGCTAGATTTCTTACTTGGGCACAAATATATTTCAGTATGGTGAAGGCAATAAAGCTGACAAAATGTGAGAATAAGTAATGAGGAAACACAAAAGAAAGGAGGATAAGAAAAGGAGATAATGAGGAACAATTAGGAGGCTTTGTTTATCCTTTGTCTTTGTGTAATGGCAGAAAATAAAACATCTCCAATTCTCTCCTTTTCTCTCTTTTGCTTCCTTATCTTACTTGCTTTATTCAAACTTTCCTTTAATATCAACCTTTCTTTCTTACGTAATTCAGCCTCTTTCCCTCCAATTCGCCTCCAAGTCATCTCCCAACTTACTTTTCCTCCATCCCTCTTTCTCCCCTCTTGGTCTTTTCTCGGAGGGACATTACCACTTTCTCCCACTTATTCTTCACTCTGTCTGCCCCTACATCTCCTCTCTCCCTGACAACCATTTGCAGGTGCTTAGCGAGCACAGTGAACAGCAAACATTTTACAGCATTTTTGGGAACCATAAAGAGGAGTCATTTCAACTCAGTCCTAAAATCTTTCTTTAATAAGGTCAGCAACTCACTGCAAAGAAGTGCACTTCCTCCTTAGTGGGGGAATTCAGATAGCTGCCTTGCACTCTCCAGTATGTGTTATTTAGTGAGTGAGGTGTGAGGGATGGAGCAGGGTTTACTGAGTGGAAGCAGCTGATTGCATTTGGTGTGTGTGTAAGTGTCTGTCTGTGTGTGTGTGTGTCCATGTATGTTTGCTTGACATTCCTGGGTAGTAACAAGTAACTTTGCAACACTAGCAATACTACTGCTTTTCCCAGTAATTAGGTCCCAATTCCCCTTAGTCAACTTGGTCCCCAGTTTGGTTAACTGATGTCATGAGGAGGATGAGATGCGGAAGGGCCATAGACTCCAATGTTAAAACTCTGCTATATAAATACAATTTCAAGAGGATTATTGAATGAAATGACATAGAGATCATGCAATCATAATTCAAAAGCCCTTATTAAAAGACTATAAATGTGTTTAACTGTTGTCGTTTTCATGATACAAAATAAATGGAGACAAATGGCTGCACTGCTGATAGACTTTCATTCATTCTAGAGCAACAAAATAACAATAAGAAAACAAAACGGAGCTATGGGAAAAGTTTTACCATCGCTACTGAGATGATGTCTCACTGTCACTGTGATTAATCCTACTCTTGAAGGCTATAGTACCGCCTCTAACCTGCCTCATTATAACAGTTATCCAAACATGGCACCAGGGTGAATAAGGTGAATTTCAGAAATAATATTAGTTTCTAAGAAAAAGTAAGATATTACTTGCAAAATTCCCTCTAAATTCAACTGAGGACTTAATTAGATTTTGTCAATATTGGCTATGATCCACCACCTTTACGCTAGTCCAGATATAATCTTGAGAAGTATTCCCAATAACATAATTTTAAGAGACAGATGATTAAAAAAAAAAAAAAAACACATCTGGCATCCATGGTATTTTGTTATCCTGTTTCACAACTCATTCACAGGAGAGGCAGCCAACGTATCCTGATGTTTGAGGGCATGAAGAATATGGTAATTGTTAATTTTCTGTGATACAACAAGCAACACCACAAATCACCAATGCTGGCGAGGAATAAGTAATGAAATTAGTACAGACTAATAGATTACCTTTTCTGATCAGTGAACCCGATACTGATTTTGACAGTCTCCACATGTGTATGCCATATATCACACCATCAAAAATTACCATTGGGGTCTAATTCCATAAGTCTACATATATTGACAGTGAGATATCATCTTTGCAGATACGCTGTGCTCTCTTGCACAAACGAGACATATGCACTATAGAGTGCATTATATCATCATAAACTACTTCTCCCCAGACTATTGACCCTCAGCGTCTGTTTGTAGATTTCCTCATTGACTCTAATGAAACATCTGTCTGCTGTTTCTCCAACAGAGGCTGCACTGGTAATTGCAAATAGATTACCCTACTAATTATGTCACTTTTCAAGGTTCGTATTTGCTTGTTTTTTGAGGGCTTTTGAGTGAAAGAGGGAAGTATGAGTGTTTGGTGTGTATGTCTGTCTCAGTTCCTTCATGATCCACCAGTATGTAAACAAGCTTTTCAGTATGTGTTTTTGAGTGTGTGCTTAACCACTTATGGAAGTGGTTGTGTCGGTGTGTGTGTAGTATCGGTGTGCATCCTCTGTGCATTACTGTGTGTATGTTGGTGCCAGCTTAGGTACCTTCTCCTTGGCTATAACTCTCTCTCTGTGCATTCCCCATATTTATTGCCCTTGGTAAATAAATAATGAACTTGGAATGCTTAATGTGGCCCCTGCATTCTTTTTTTTTGGTATTTTTTCAGATAGATAAGCCTTTCTTCCAAGCAGCCCTTTCTTTCATGAAATTTTTCATTTCTTCTCTTAACCTCTTAATGCACTCCTCTAGCTGTCAGGGTTAGCCTTTACAACAATTACAAAGGCATGTATAGCCATAAACATCTCTCTTTTATTCTATGTACGCACGTGTGTGTAGTTTGAGTTCCGAAAGGCAGGTAAAGCAAGGACCTATACAAGGCATCCAAGAATGCAGACAGCATTCACTGCCTTCACCTTTCGCACTTCCCTCGGTCCAGACTCAGGGAGAAGGAAGAAAAGGAAAAAAAGGTGAGGGCTGCCTGAAATACCTCTTCTATCCCTGTAAAAGAGCCAAAGTTGGAGTCACACTGTAGTGGTGGGGAACAAACTGAGAGGGAAAGGAAAACAGGAAAAGGTCACGGGGGAAGACAGGCGAGCTGGGAAAATGGAGGACTGGACTCTGTGAAACAGGCAGTGGTTCACAGATTCAAGACCCTCCCTCGCCAGAGAAGAGCATCAGATGGAGGTGTAGAAAATGATGGACAGAGAGATGCTAATCTTCAAACGGCACTCAACAGCTGCCTCAGATGAGCTCTCCTAGCTGGAAAAAAGAGTTGTCTGTGGATATACGGCAACTAGGAAGGAATACAAACACAAGATGAGAGGAGGCAAGCGAGGGAGGGTTGAGAGAATGAAAGAGAGAGAGAAGGAGAGAGGAAATGGGGAAGAGAGCGACAGAGAGAAATGCCAAGCTTGACATAATCAGGAGGGAAGGTGGTTAATAATTCCATACTGAGCTATATGGTAAGGTGACCCAACTGACCTTGTGGGCATGTAAGTAGGCTTTCATACAGCAGCCCAGAGGTGCCCAGGGGATGGAAAGCTGTTCTAAGGTCAGCTCCAAAGGCGGCAGCATTGAGGCTTTGTATTGAGAGGGCTGCCAAATCCCCGGGACTCACATCAGATGAAATTAAAAATGTACAGGCAGGAACTATACATCGACGCCTGAGGCTCAGCTTTAGCATACACACACAGAACAGTTGGGGGAACAGAGGAAGGAAGAAGAAGAAGAACTGAGGTAAGGACTGAATGAAAAGAGAAAGATTAGAGGACAGGCATAGGGAGAGGGAGAGATAATCTATTTTTATGTTAAGTGCTACTATGCCTAAATGCAAGAAGACGTACATTGTTATGAAACATTTAATGGCAACGCATACATCTATTATCTTTTCATTTATTATTAGGATGGGTCCTGTGTATACTGAGATGATAATGATGACCGGTGAATCTATTAAAACTAAAGATACATTACCAAAGATTATCGCCCCAGGCAAGCATTGGCAAGAATGCATAATGAGTAGAAGTAAGACATCCTTTTTAAACAATTATCCTTCCTTTTGTAAGATTGAGTATTATAGCTTCTCTGATAGCTGTGATTATTTCCAATTTTCTAAATGATCCATGCAATCTTTCGCGAAACAAACATACATAATTGCATTAAGAAACAGCCTTGATTAGGCAAATGCAATATAATGGGTGCCTGTACACGCACACACATACCCACACACAAACACAGTCCTCTTCCAGTGTGGTTTATTTCTGTTTTTTCAAGTCAGATCAGATGTGAGCAGGCAAAATGAAGCCACACGGGTTCAGGATCAATGACTGCATTTGGATAAGCCTGCACATCGATCCAAGAATATGGGAAATAAAGTGACTTGTTTACCTTATCTCCAATTAAAAAAAAAATAAGTAAAGAAATGAATGACGCAAAATATGTATTTAAAATGATAAATGTACCACTGCCAATAATAGAGAGAAACTTAAATCACCCCATCAAAGCTCAAGCTTCAGATGTGCTCCAAGGATTTCCATCAATCGGTTCCTGACACCTGGCTTCCACATGAATTCTCTGTTTGAAGCAATCTACCCACAGGTGAACACTCTGTAAAATATTTTTAAGTACAGAAGACCAATATCGCTACAGGACTGGGAAATCTACAGAGCAAACCTGGCATTTGGCTTTTGGGTTGTGATTTGATTTTTCCATCCTTTGGTACAGCCAGACTTCACAAAGTATAGACCTTTGCTATTGAAGCATAAAACAGCAGCTAACTACTGGTGTGAGTACTTGAAACAGCTAAACCTGAGTATGCTCAGTGAACAGGCACATGGGATGCACTAATAGTGTAATACAATATGTCAAAAAGACACAAACATGTTCCTGGGCTTGAGTCAGAGAAATCAGAGAGGAGCATGCAGTAACAGTCACAGAGGCTCTGACTCACAAAGTACCTGTATATACGGAGTGACAGCAAAACTCTGAGTCCAACACACTGTAAGCCTGGAACGAGACATACGGTAAGCTGCTTAATGTCAGCGCAGAACAGAGGAAAACAGAGCCGGGAAAAGAGAGCGGGATGGAGGAAGAGCATGGATGGATGGACAAGGAGGGAAACAGGGATTGTGGCTTATGATAGGCTATCACAAGGTGGGTGAGAGGGGTGAGAGCAAAAAAAAAGAACAGTGCGGTATGTGTCTTTTTGTGAGAGAGAAAGAGCGTTGGAACGACCTAGACAGACAGTAAAATGAAAAAGCCTTTCCAGACAGCTTGGTGACAGGCCTAAGTTACCCCCCATGTCTGTCTGCACATAATCCAGGTAACGCGGCACGAATAATGGATGAAACATCAAACGGCAACCCTCCCACCCTGCCAACCTCCCACCTTCAGCTAACCAGCTATAGCGCCCGCACCCCTGCCTGCCTGCCAGCCAGCCCGCTCCAAAATCCCCTTTCATGTTACCGCCGCAAAGCATGCTCCAAAACGCTTATCACCGATGACAAATCCTTCTTTTACCAATATGATGTGTGTGTGTGTGTGTGTGTGTGTGTGTGTGTGTGTGTGTGTGTGTGTGTGTGTGTGTGAGGGGCGGGGAGGTGGTGGTGGGGGG
>OMLB01015167.1:0-14589 GCA_900302555.1 Myripristis jacobus
CAGACAAAACCAGCAAATTTTATGGTTATTCCATGTTTTTTTTTTTTTTGTTGAGTCTAAGTGGTCGTCACTCGAATTAACCCTCGTACCTTTGATGTAATGCACCTTTAAGTAAACCTCAAGTTGCAGTTACCCTGAATAGATTTAAGCATAAAGTTTACAAAACGTAATTAACTCAGGGAGTTTGTAAGTAAGAAAATTAAAGACATTCTGAAACTGTCAATGAGTAAATACTAAGAAACCGCACAAGTTTCTAAAATTTCTTGTTTTGTAATTTAAGATCTAAAGAGTGTTCTGATTGGTCAATACCATGCATAGTTTATGAGGATCCTCGGTTCTCTTAGATTTAGGATTAAGGTTAGGATTAGCCAGCTGCTCGCCAAACCAGCCAGTATCTCTGAAAAAAACAAAAAAACAAAAAACAAAAAAAACCCTCTTGTTTCTTCAAATGGCATTTGTTCCCCAAAGATAGAAATATTACTCTGCAGTGGAAAGCGCTGAGAAAATGTTGCTTCTTCCTTGTGACAAATACCAGCATCAAGATTTCTCCTGGATCTTTATTCAACAAGTGCTCTATTACTCTGAAAAATGAAGGTCTCTGGTCTTTGAAGGCACCTTTCATTCTTCCTGCCTTCCAGATGTAGCTGGTAAATATACACTGCCTTGAAGCCAGAGTTGTGTTTCATCACAGATTATATCGGCCTGGAATTGTAAAAATGCTGCTTATCTGTTCAACATTTAACAAGTCGGTTAGCCTTGAAGCGAGCTGCTCTCTGCGCCGAGTGTGAGATGAAGCCTCATTTCACCTGGGAGAGGAAAGAGCTGCTGTGTGACGGATGGTCGGAGACGTAGATCATAATCTGTATATTTTTCGCTTGGCTGTTGCTAATGGATCCTGAAAAGGAGCTGATGTTAATTTTGGAAACACCATCTATTCAGATGCAAACAGTTCCTCTGATGACAAATCTGCAGGCCTGAGAAATTATCTGGTTTGAAAATATTTACCCATAACATGGCTCTACAGATTCTGAGGGAACAGTAGCGTGTATCTGCATGTGTTCAATAAAAAAATGTTAAAATGTTCCAGTTTGTTCTGTTCTGCATGTGATGGATATGAAATTAAAAGTGTCCTCCTGCAAATTCTCTGACAAATGAGGAGGATGTCAAGCAATCAGCCGCTGCGGCAATCAGCTAATCAATGTGATCGTCAATGGAGAAGGTCTGGGCCGGTTGCCTCTGCTGAGCTCTAATTTAGCACACTGACTCCACCTGGTGTCGAGGGCGAGAATTACAGTCCACTCTCACTCGGAGTAAAAGCTGAATTGAATGCACCTATAAATGAATGGATGAATGAATGAATGAATCTGATTCCACAGGAAAAAATGGGATTAAGGGAAAAAACTAAAACACAAAATAAAATAAAATAAAACAAAACAAAAGAACCTCCTTCCCCTCAAACAAAACAAAACAAAACAAACAAACAAACAAACAAAAAACGATTTTTTTTGGTTTACATACATTTTGATGTGCCATAATTCACAGATGTTAATTATCTGAGGCAATAATGCTGCAGATGTTGCCTTCATTTATTTATTTATTTTTATCTTTTTTTCTCTTCAAATCTTAAATTTGAACATGCCTGAAAGAAGATGTTTCACATTCCGTCTGTAGAGATATACAGGTGTTAGTGGTTATTTTTTACATTTTAATATTTATTAATATTATTTGTTTAAAATTTCATTTCAGTGAACCTGTAACCACGTGACTACGGCCCTCAGGTCACATGGTTACAGGTTTGGTTTTCATCGTAAAACCCAGCTGACACGTATAAACCTTTAATTTCTTTCATCAAAGTGAAAGAAAATCAAAGTTTATATGAATGGTAGCCATGTGACTATGTGACCATGTGACCCAAGGGCAGTCACATGTCACATGGTCACATGTTCACTTCCATTCATAAAACTGTGTTCACACATCGCTGTGGTCGGGTGAACGCCACGTATCTCCAGGATGTCATGTTTTTTAGCTCGATGACTGTGCATTTTTCAATTTAATTATTTTTTTTTGTTGTTGTTGTTTACATCGTATTTCTTCTTATTTCTTAACTCATATAGTCAGCAAATGAAGTCACCAAAATTGGAGAAAAAGGGTTTTCACCCAACAGTGTGAATGTAAATATTCATTTTCCAGCTCTCACTCCCCTGCACATAAACAAAGCAGGAATACCATAAAAAAGGTATATGCAGGGCAATAAGGAAAACACAAACTAAATATATCTGTGCAGGTTGACAGGGTTGTTGATCAACAGCAGTGACTTCACAATTCCTTGTCCAGCTGTTGAGATTTCTGGCTTTGCTTGGAGTGAGAGGTGAATTTCAGCTGCAAAGGCTTAAAAAAAAAGAAAAAAAGAAAAAAAAGCATTGTTCTCAAGGCAAAGCAAATGACAAAGCAGCATTATTCCAGCATCCTGCACAGTGATTTAAGAGTAAGAAATCCCAGCAACACAGACTATCTGGATAAAAGTATTGGGCCACAGCTCTTAAAAACATTTTTGAAAGAATGGGTCGTTCTAAAGAGCTCACTGAGTTCCAGCGTGCTGCTGTAATAGTAATGTAATAGGATGCCACCGCTGCACAAGTCAGCTGGTCAAGTTTCTTCCCTCTTAGATATTCCGCCATCAACTGGAAGTGGGATTATTGCAAAGTGGAAGTGTTTAGGAACGACAGCGACTCAGCCACCAGGGGGCGGCACCACGTAAAGTTACAGAGCGGGGTCGCCAAGCGCTGAGGCGCATAGTGCATAAAAGTGGCCGATGCTCTGCTGCCTCAGTAACTGCAGAGCTCCAAACCTCCTCTGGCATCAGCATCAGCACAGAAACTGAGCACCGGGAGCTTCATGGCCAAGCGGCCGCACGCAAGCCTCACGACGCCGAGCGGCGGATGGAGTGGTGTAAAGCACGCTGCCGCCGGACTCTGGAGCGGTGGAAACGTGTTCTGTGGAGCAACCAATCAGGCTTCTCTATCTCGCGGTCTGATGTACGAGTCTGGGTTTGGTGAACGCCAGGATAACGTTCCCTGCCTGACAGCATTGTGCTGACTGTGCAGTTTGTTGGAGGAGAGATAATGCTATGGGCTGCTTGTTCTGGACTCGGCCTCGGCCCCTCAGTTCCAGTGAAATTGCGAGCCGGGCCCTCTGGTCCAACATCAGTGTCTGAGCTCACAAATGCTCTTCTGGATGAATGGGCAAAAATTCCCACAGACACATTCCAATATCTGGTAGAAAGCCTTCCCAGAAGAGTGGAAGCTGTTCTTGCTGCAAAGAGGGGAGCAACTCCAAATTGAATGCCTCTGGATTTAGAATGGGAGGTCAGAAAAGCTTGTGTTGGTGTGATGTATAGGCAGTCCAATACATTTGTCCATATAGTGTATCAAACTCCTGTTTCAAAACATTCAACACAGACAGAATCACTTTTCTTTACAATAAATAATGTTTATTACTGCAATTATCAATCTAAATTCAAATGGAAGGCATTTCCAGTTTAAGCAAACTGCTCGGATGGAACAGATTTCTAAACAACTTTACATTTTTTTTTATTGCACTACACTATAGCAGAGCAGATGGCCTATCTGACATTCATTTAAATATCTTCTTTATTTACAATTAAAGCAAATACTGTGATCTCTTGTAAATAACTGTTCCTTGAACAAGGAGAAATGTAAACAGGGTTTGTCATTCAGTAAAGCATGGGAGAGTGCTTCCTCTCACTTCTTGTAACAATAAATCTGTAAAAGTCACTGGTTTCTCTTGCTTGAAATATACATTCAGGATCTGAAGACATACGCTGTTGAGAGTCCGAAGTGGCAAAAAAAAAGAAAAAAGAAGTAGCAAAACCTGCTGCCAAATGTCCAACCGGACACAGGAAGTCATGTTGTGTCCAGACAGAGCAGTGGATCGGTGTGAACCTACTGGGTGCAGTTTGTCAGTCATCCTGCAGGAGGCGCTGCTCCGACACAGCAGGAGGAAGGTGAGAGGGTCCAGTATCATGCAGGAAAGCCAGCTCTCCTCTCCGTCCTCCTCTGAGCATCAGCTGACACCTTCACACCACAAAGACAACACATTCATATCAAATAAACATGAATTAAAGCAAAGCTGACAGTGACCAGCTGCTTTATTGTTTATTATTTACACATTTCACTCAGTTTGCTTTAAGTTGAATCCCTGTCTTATTTTATTTATACATATTTTATGTATCTTTTACTTTATATTGTCCATTTTATGAATGTATTTTGTTGTTATTAAAGTGTTGTTTCAGTACTACTGCTGTGTACTTTGTTGGTAATCGTTATCCTTGTTATTATTTTTTGATTAATTTCTATTTTAAAACCTGACATTGTTAGATGGTTGGACAGCAGAATAATGTAAAAGCTGCTGAATAAATGTGATAACTTCTTGAAATATGATATCATGTCCCTCAAAATTAGTCAAAAATACAACAAATCCTGTTAATGTAACAAATGATGTGATGTAATAACATCATATTGTTACATTCACCAGTGATTATTATTTTATTAGAAGTGTAATATATTTAACTGATGAGGTAGTACTAGCAATTGGCCAGTGTTGTAATAAATCAAGTTACTGCATTCTCCTTATTTTTACTCCATTACTGGTAGATATTATTATGACATCACTATTTGAAAATGTTTCAACACTTATGAAGTAATAATGGTTGCTCTAATACCATGCGAGGGATTTATTTATTTGTTATATTAATAAGTATTAGTGGATTTTTGACCCATTTAAAGGGACAATCTTATTACATTTCTAAATTTATTACATTATTCAGCAGTTATTAAATTTTTAGTTGCTATATTCTGTTTCAGAACATTTATCCTCAATCAGAGGCATCTCCAAGGCGGCCATTTTACTATAAAAGCTGATTTGAAGATTTCAGTGATCACATTACAAGTCCCAAATTTTCACAAAATGACTGTTACATATTTGCAGGGCACTGATGGATTTTCATGTGCTTTCAAACGCACCACGGAGCCAGGTGGTGCATTCAGGGCCACTCCTTGTGATGGGCCCGGTCCTTCCTCTTCCTCTCATTCTTCTCCTTCTGCAGCCGCTCCAGCTCGGCCTCGTACATCATTTCCTGGATCAGATATTTCTCCCTGCGCATCCGGTCCCGGAGGTCCTTCGGCAGGTCAGGGATCAGGTAGGCAATCAGGGTCTTGATAGCGAAGACCATGTGCTGCAGAAATGGAGTCGGCAAATGTCACAAAGGCCAGAGTCCTACCTCCATGAAGTGATGTGAAACTTTTTTGTTTGTTCTAGTTATTCTCAGCTGATGCTACCCATAGGAACCAAACCAGTGGACGTACAGAGGTGAAAATGGTATACAGCATCTTGTCTCAGTCTGGGTAAGAGTTGGAAAAGGGGGCATTTTTCCCAAAACGTTGGAGTGTTCCTTTAAAGCCGCATGGAAGATCAGTAAAATATTTCTCTGTAAATGTTCTTGAGCTCATTTTAAATCTATATTCTGACTCACAGCTTCACCAGAAGCTCCACTGCAGAACATGGATCTTCTGTTTTTCACCTCCCCATTCACAAACGACTCTCAAAAATACAGTTCTGGCTAAAATGTGAACAAGTTACAAACACGACTTCAAGTTTAGTTTAATTTAGATTATTTCAACAGACATTTAAAAAAAATGCAAATAAGGAAGAGTAGCAGAGCATCAAGTATCAAAGAGCATAAGGAAACCGTGGTCTAATACCTGGAGAGCAGATCCAGCAAACTGGATCTACTTTCTCATTCAAACACTTATAATATGAAAATTAGGCAGTCAGCATTCAAAGCCTGTTAGGCCACAGCTTCCTTATGTGATCCTCTTTGAATCGTCTTTGTAACTGGTTTATATTTAAGTTAGAACTACATTTCTCAGACAGTGTTTTCTTAGTGTAATACACATGAACAAGGAGGTGAAAAACAGAAGATGTGTGTTCTACAGTGGAGCTCCGAATGAACCTATAGACTTAGATCAAGCTCAAGAGCATACACAAGCAAATGTTTTATTAAACTTCTATGTTGCTTTAAGAGCCATTCAATTTGATTTCGCCAAATGAAAAGTGCAGTAATCCACAGTGCTTTCATGCACTGATAAAATACAGATTAAACAGTGCAGTGGAGTGCAGTGACGGCTTAGGATCTAATGAAACAAAAAGCCATCACAGCAGCAACTACATATGAAGTCAGTCTTCCAATATTCTAGACCAGTGGTTTTCAAAGTGTGGTCCGGGGACCCCTAGGGTTCCTTGAGGGGTTTCCAGGGGGTCTCAGCACTTTAATGTAGATTCTCTTGGAATTGTTGCAATACAGAAAAATGTATGAATGATGATATTGATATTATGTTTTACTCTCAGCATTTTGAATCTATAGACCAGTGTTTAAGGATGGCATCTGCACAATTTAATACTTAATGGCACCTACAGCCTGTGAGATTACAGCAATCTTTGTTGTGACATGGATCTAATAAACTTGGGTCAAGTTTCATGTATGTCAACTGTACGATGATGACACTGACTTATCTTATAATCTTATTGGCTACGATGCAAGTCAATAAACAAGAGAACGTCATCGGCGTACATGATGAACAATGAAGCTAAGCAAGAATGGAGCCTTGCAATATTGATATTAATGTGTTTGGTCAACAATTCCAAGAAGAGGAGAAGGAGAATGTGGACGCACATTTGGTTTTACTCGTTTTACCTCCTGAGGGTTAGGGAATTTTGCTCCAGGCTATCTTTGGTTGCAAGACTGTGACAACTGCCAACTTTGAACCTATCTCACTGTGCAACATAAGGCCACCATTTTGGAGCCACGACCACAGATGTCGTTGTCATCTTTCAATTGGGATGGTCCAAAATCACACTGTTGTATAGCCGGCTTAAGACAAACTAAAGTATCTTTTCATATCAGGATCCCATCAGGGCAAAATGACTTCAGATGGGGGTCGTTGGCCTTAACCTTAACAGCAAAAACATCTTAATAGGCCTAATAACAACAACAATAGGATGATAATATACTTAATTTAGAAAAGGAAAAGCATGAAGAACAGAAATATTTTCTTGAATGCCAGGTTGGCAGTGACAAGATGCGTTTGGCCTAAAGTCTTAAGTCCCTGGGATTGCAGTCCATTCAATCTGCAGTCCACTTTTGGACTACGACCCTGCAGTGGAGAACCAGTGCTCTAAACTGAATACAAGTCTGTTTAAGTGTTGGCATTTTGTCAGCTACCCAGCGTCATAACCCTAACCCTAACCCTAACCCTAAAAGACACCATGACTGTACAAAATTGATCATATCCATAGCAACATATAGCATTACGCCAGCCATTTTCAACCTGATTTATCAATAGTGTTTCCATCATACAGATCGGTTCTGACTTGCACCTCACCAAATGTGTGATTATGAAGGTCTTACTTGCCTTGGTGCGTCTCTTCAGTAAAGTCAAAACAGGACTATTGATGATGATGTGTGATGTGATCTTGAGTTTTGGTACCTTAAGTTGTGTCAGTCTTTTTTCTTTTTTTCTTTTTTTTAAATTCTGCTTGATTTGAACGTACAGCTGTTTACTCTTTTAATCTATTGTTTTATATGCGTTGTGGCTTTTGTCGATGTATAGTCACTTTTTTTCTATGTCAGCTACCATGTCTCTTGTGTACTTGTGTACTCTTTTAATGTATTGCTTTGTTTGGGGGGGTTTGTATCAGATATACAGGTTTGGTTGTGTGTTGTGATGAAATGCTGTCTGAGACCCCAGGAAGACTGGCTGGTCGTCAAGACATCAGCTACTGTGGATCTTTATGTTAAACAAATGACAGTAAAAAAAAAAGACCTAAATTAAAATTAAAATAAAGGCCATTCTTGTAGTTTGGATGCTAGCTTGGTCATTGCTTAAGCACTACATTGTTTTCTCAATCTGCCTCAAACAGGGCAGAATGAAAATGTCTTGTGTAGCTCTGCTGTGTGAGGTCATGCACTCCATACATGCTAATAGTTGCGAGGTCATGGATAACCTGCAAATTAAATTATCTACATGGCTCACAACAAAACGATTTTCGATTTTCAGAGCGTCTCTTGGCCTGTTAGGGCTGTAGCGCAGAGCTGCAGCTGTAATTCGAGTGCAGTGGTGGAGTGGAGGCCTGCCTGGATGGGATTAATGCTGCAGGACGGCACTGGTAATGTAATTCAGTACATCACACATCAGTGATTTTAATGAACAGTCCAGAGGGCATTATGTATGTGCTTTATTGCTCCCATAAATGAAAGGCCTGCATCTCTTCAATCAGATTATAGATGTGTCTACTGTGTATAGTGTTTGAAATTTATACATCATGAACCACGAATCTGGATGGGACTAGAGCCGACAGAGGACGATGAAGGTCGCTGGAAAATGGACGACATTACAGCTAAAATTCACCATGCAACTTTTCTTCCTGCAGGTATTCGATTCCTTAATAATCACCAATGGAAAATAAGCAATGGGAAACCAGCAATTTTCTCTCTTTTTACTAGAGTTTACTGGAGTCTAGGAAATAGTTGTAAATTAAAAGCGAGAAGTGTGTGGTTTTCCCTTTGCTTTTTCTGTGCTTTCAAGCTAATGACCTGCATCCTTCTGGGTGTGTGTTCTTATTTTTCAAGTAGAAGAATCACCAATAGCATTTATCTGCAGAATAAACACAGCACACATCACTCTGGGAAAAACAACATCACCAGACTTCCTCTAATAATTCCGTACTAATGACCGGACAGGACTTACGCTTCAATTTCTATATCACAAACATCGCAAGAAACCAATAATGAGGAGTGAAAGTCCTGTGAGAGAAGTTTGAGGTAATCAGAAAGATGGAGAAAGTTATCTGTTTTTCCGATGAGAGCAAATTAGAGCAAAGTTTTGGAAGAAGAGTCATGGAAACTGACAGAAAGATAAGACGCATCAGCAGAATAATATCAAGGAATCCAACTACACAGACATCCCGTCGTCTGGCGTTATTTGTCAAAGAAATTGCCAACACTGACCTCAAACACGATGATAAATGCCAGCCTAGCTGCCAAGACGTGCCAGAACTGCAGAGTGTATGAGTACGGCTCGGCAGAGTCCGGAGGCTCCCTGTAGTCCCGGTACCTGCAGGGGTCAAACAAGGTCTGAGGTCAAAGGTCACAAACTCACAAACTCATCATGTTGTAGATTCAAAACTTTCTCGTAGAGCAAAATGTGGTTCCCTTAACCCCTTCATATTTGTGGGAATATTTGTTTTAACTCCTGGGAGCATTATCTGAATGCTCCTCCTTTAAAGTGATAGTGGATGGATTCTTACCCATATATTCATACTTGCTGCTCCATGTGAGTGTAATACATCCACCAAGTTTGATCCATTAACTCGTTCCCTGTCCTAAGAACAAGAGCTTTACCAGGATTGTACCGCTCCAAAATGAATGAAGGAGATACAGACCGGAAAACATGAATTTTAGTGGTGACACAAAGATGGAAAGTTATTTTGAAAGATGCACAAGAAATCACGATTGTTTTGGTTTCACTTTCTACGCTACCAAAGGGGTGGAACTATTTTCCACAATAGCACGTCCACTGTTTCACCATGCAGCAGCGCTCCAGTCCCATATTCAACCCACTGGGTGATACAGTTGAAGTGCTATGGCAGAAAACACTTCTGCCAGTTTGGAAGCTAGGGAGCTGGAAACAGCGATGGAATTGAAACCAAAACAAATGTGTGAGGATGAACAAATCAAATCAAGTAGTTTTTCTCTCATTAGCCACCTTTCCACTGTCACGCCAAACATGGGCGTACTACTGCATGCCGAGGCCAGTTGCGTTTCCATTGTCATGTCCGGTCTGAGGTCGCTGTTTCAGGGCCAGTTTCCAGGTGCAAATGGCCCGCCGAATACACATGGACCAGACAGGGCTAACCGCGGTCTGAGGCGGAGTTAAGGCGGGGCTTACCTGGCTGTGGGCGGGGAGATGGTGCAGCTGACAAGTAAAGATGTCAGTGCAGCGGGGCGCTTTTGTGGCAGAAAAATAATAGAGAAAAGAAAAACGGAGAACAAGCGGCAGTCCTGGTCAAACGAGGACATTATGGCTCTGCTGACTATCTGTGCCGAGGATAATGAACCAACCTTAGTGGATGTATTAAGCTCACATGGATCAGTAAATATGACTATATGGGTAACAACCCATACTATCACTTTAAATTCCTGAGATGTTACAATGTTATGTGAGTCAGAAATGAGAATTAAATGTTTTAGAAAGGTTAGCAATCAATCCTCGAGAGCCACAAATGTTTGCAGCCAAAACCCCACTCTTCTGAATACAATAAGCTTATTTTTTGGTGAACGAACGCCTGAGGGAAGTGAAGAATGTGACTCTCGCTGTTGCCAAGTGGTCACTAAAAAGGGTGTAAATGTAAATGTCAAAGTATTGTTAATACCATGTAGTGTTTGGTGCTCTGAGCACTGAAAACACACTGAAATATTAATGCTATTAAAACGGAGTAAACTGGACTTTGCTGGCTGAGATCTGCTCTTCTCGGTGAGCGCTGGTTACCTGCAGAACTTCACAGCTTCTCCGAACAGTTCGGAGCTGTTTGTCCTCGGCTGTGATTTCCTCTCAAAGTCAGACACCCGAAACACCGACAGACTGGCGTTCACATAACCCATCATGCACCTGAGGAGGAAACGAGAGAACATTAATCCATTTGGCTGATGCTCTTAATCACAGCAGCCGCAGCAGCAGAGTAAGCTGAAAATCCTAAATTGTCATTTCTGACTCAGTGATTTGCACACAGTTTGAGAAGGTCCTCGCTGCAGAGGAAATCTCAGTCAATAACATTCACTTCAAATGGCAGTGTAGGGGGTTTCCTGCTGTTAAATTAGAAATGAGTCTGATTTGACCAGCTGTCATCATGTCAGCTATGAAGATGAAGAAATTAACCGTCCAATGAGCAATAACTCCTCAGCTATTACCACAAATCTCAATAACGTGACATTTTTGCAACACAAAAACATCGACATACTGTATCCGGTTTAGTGGCACATTTCTAATTGTAACAAATATTTATTTGATGCTAATATAAAGAGCTGCAGGACATTCAAAGGTCCACATCTGATTTTTATTCAAGGTTTTCCTCAAGGTCCAGATCAACTCACCTCATCAACTAATTTACCAAGTCGGACATACTGGTAGCAGATTTTCGTTTGCTAGGATGGTGATGGCAAATGTTTTTTTTCCCACATAAACGATGGTGAGGTCATTTGGCAAAAATAGGTTATGGATAACATGAGGAAAAAGCTGTAGAGAATGAAAGTAAGTCAACTTTGCCATCCTAGGGATGAAAATATCACAATGGCGATGGATTGTTCTGCGAAGCGCCGCCCTACTCTGCCTCAACTTTGCACCATCCCCAAAGCAGCAACAGCACACAAATAAAAAAAACGTTACACTTCAAGATGTATGGTATTCATAATGCGAGGTACCAGCTGGGTCCGGAGTGACCTGCCGGTTGGTCCGAATGTAGACTGAGGTCCGGACTTTGAGAAACCTCGTTGTAGGAGAATGAGGAAATTAAATTCATGAAGAAATTACATTTTACATGAACATAATGATCACCAAAAGCTTCTTCCTATAAACGGCTCATTCCTGTAAACATTAATCGCCTCCCCCCTTACAGTTATGGTCAGATATTAGACCCCGCCCACATTAGGCCCCTCCCACATTAGGCCCTACCCCAGATGCAGGATGCAGTGAGAACTAAAACCGATGACTCTTTGTTCGTCGTCACAACCAAACGCATTCTAAAAAAGGAGAGGTTTAAAACGTAACATGGTGCTTTTCTTGACAAATTTAGCGAAAAGAAAGACAGCAGCACAAACAGTTTCTGCTTCACAAACATGAGAATAAAAACGTAAAACGGTCGCTCACCGCTCCCAGGCCCGGCCTTGCCCGGCACACGGCCCGTACTTGTAGGCATAAACCAGGCGAGGGATGAAGTCCGACGTCACGGCAATGACAAACGCGTTGGTAATGACAGACAGGATGCCGATGCCCTCCAGGATGCCGTACCAGATCCCTGCCGCCAACACACAACAGCATAATCATCATCATCATCATCATCATCATCATCATCAGACGGAAGGCTTGATTTTGCTTGCTGACTGAGTTCCTTATTATGAGCCAGTTATCTAATTTGTGCTTTGAAAAACAGTGTTTCCGTGGCTCCGCCCATGTTTACCTCAACCAATAATAACCAACAGCTAAAACTGTAAAAATCTTGCAAAATGTGAGGCTTGTCAGTTAAAACAGGAGAATAACTGGAGAAAATCAGACATGCAAATTTAACCCATCAGCAGAACAATCTCCAATATACATCAGTAAAGATCTAAAACAGGTGTATACAGTAAAGGTCCAGTAATTACCGATGTCTTTGGCTTGAGAGGGCAGAGGTCGCCGCCACTGGGTGACAAACTTGTAGGCGTCCAGACGAATTTCGATGATGTTGTTGAGCAGAGCCAGGAGTGGAGCGAGGGGGAACGCTGCCACGAAGATGGTGGTGAAGCCGAACTGCAAAACTGAAACACAACACGGGCACACCGAGCCAAACAAGTCCTCGTTAAATCCAAAGTTCCAGATTATCCAAATTCTAGAGCAAAGTAACACAGATTTTAGCAGTGTAAATGAACATGACAAGACGGCATTTGGTGGACAGTTATCCAAGTTCTGCTCATTAAGCCGCACATGAATTGCAAATTTTAAAAAACAATGCTTCCCCAAAGGAATCTGTTGTTTCCTCTTTGTTATTTTTAATCCATTTGATTTCAAGCAGTGCAAATTAACAGGAAAGATGGGATAGACGATAAAAATGGATGCTGTGCAGAAAGCATAGGATGCAAACATTATATAGACTCTGCTTTAGCCACGTAAGACCCCAGAATGTCATGTGAACTCTTTAAAAAAACTGTATTATGGAAGATTACACTGCATGAGAGAAATTAAGACAAGGATTCCTGTTTCATCCCCTCTTGGACCGTTTGTACCAACACTGTCCACATACTCATCTCCAGGTATTCATCAAAGAGTCCATAGGCATTCATGGGCTGCAGATTATAATCCCTCTCCCACTGAGGGAAGCTGGATTTGGCTTTCGGTCCATGCTCTCGCCTCAGCCGCCGCCGGGTCCACCAGTTCTGGATCAGCCTGATAAACAAGCAGCAGCAAAAACTCGTTCAGACGGAAACACTTTTATTCACGGATTTGTTTTATCCTGGTTAAAGACCAGGGGAGTCACACAGGTCTGCTTCACCTGGCCAATCAGCGCCGTTGTAGGGCGGGACAAACATTGTTGATGTAGAGATGATAGAATATTAGCTAGATGTTTTTTGCATTCTGCCGATTGAGATTTGGCAAAAGTTTAATTTAATTTCTCAGATGGAGCTGGAAAGGACCCTCAGCTTGTTTGTTAGAGCCTTCACTTAATTGTCGCTCAAATTGTCGCTGGCAATTTAGAGCTCTTATTTTTGTCATGAGCCTTATTTTTTATTCTGTGTGCACTGTCTTATTTATATTTCCTTTTGTCTATATTTTTCCTATCTTTTTCCTATCTTTAATTATTGCTTCCGCAGCACTGTGAATTTCCCAGTGGTGGGACTAATAAAGGCTTATCTTATCTTATCTTATCTTATCTTCAACAACAAACAGTGTCAAAATTTTTGGCTAAAGTTGCTACATTAGGTTGATTTGCAGTAGTGTTGACTGAGAACTATGTCACGGCGGCGGGACACGTCGTTTGCGGGTTTCAAACCCCACCGCCTGCAGAAACCAGCGAACACGGAGGTGATTCCTGACTGAATTATAGCTGCTGTGCAGCAATGGTCAGGGCCGGGCAATTTTAGGCAATTTTGAGCAACAAGTAGAGAATAGGAAGATGAAAAGAAAGGTAACATTTTAATGTGCATTTTGCATCAGTTGAGGCTTGAACTCACAGTTTCTGGCATGCAGGACAATGCTCTATCTCACTGAGCTACTTAGCAAGTGTCTATGCATGGAAAAGGCAGATTTCACACCACTAAAAAAATCAGTCATTAAGACAAAAATCTGACCATGATGATCTGGCATGGGACTGGACCTTTGTGCAAAGCTTGGTGAGTTTTGGCACATGGGAATGTTGCACAAGCTGAGGCTTGAACTCACAATCTTCGACACCGAGGACTGGCCTCTATCTCACTGAGCTAAAACTTCACATGTAGTTTCACAAACTGACTGAGCCAATCACTGACGTGCAGGACAGCAGCCATCCATGCATGGAAAGGCAGATTTTAAATAGCTGTCAAAAATTCAGTTATTAAGACAAAAATCTGAAAATACACATATTGCATCTAGACAGCATGGAGATGTTGATCATTTGTTTTTAACAATGATTGATTTGCTCCATAAGTGAAAAACTGATGTTTAAAAATGCCATTCTTGCATTGACTCCAATTGTTCACATGAGAGCAAAATTCAAAATTGAGTTTTT
>OMLB01015170.1:0-15070 GCA_900302555.1 Myripristis jacobus
ACAACCATTATCACACTCTCTCAGTTATTGATAGTCATGATTTGTCTACGCTCACATTCATATCCTCATTTAGCTGACATTCAGCTAAATGAGGATATGAGTACAACAGCAGAATATGGTTCAATCCTAAAATCAACAACAAAACTACAAGTGTGGAAACCCTGATAGTACTCCAGAGACTGCAGAATTTTTGTGTGAATGAAAAGGTGCTAGGGAGAGAAATGAGAGATTACAGAGGACATAGGTTGAAATTTTTCGAGAGAAGAAAGCGGAGTAAATCCTGAAGCACATCTTGACAAAGTGAGCTGTCAGTGTGTGAGCAATGTGTACCTCCACTGAGTTGCCACGCACATGCAGGACCTTGGCCCGGTAGTACAGGCACTGCTCGTTACTCTCCGAGTAGGGAGCCAGACACAGCAGGTTTGGGTAGAGGGACACGGTGACAGGATTCAGTTGCAGCGCGTTAATGTCTGCTGTCAGGCGGCGCTGCCTCTCCATGCTGGCCTCGTCTGCCTGGAAGCCCCAGAAGTGACCCACCTCCACCACCTGCAGCACAGACCCAAATCAGAGAGGATACATCCTTGATGTGTTGTGACATGGCATACAATTATATAGCTAGCTGTATTTATCATTCTGGAAAATACCGTTGAAAGCTACTCTTCTGATATCAAGTAGCTGTGATGGACCAAGTCAGAACCTGATAACTGACCTCTGTGATGTTGACCACAAACAAGCGGCTGGGAGGGAGCTTCTCTGGGTCGATGACGCTGCTCAGTAGTCCCACAGGGCGGACAGTGTGGCTCTGGAAGTCTACATTCACCCTGCACAGCAACAGCACACAGAAGAATTCAAATGTTCAGGGCTTCAACATGGTAGAAAGACTCTTCTTGTGCATTCACACTGTCAGCAATGTGGTCAGAGGGTTAGTCTACTGGGCATTGCTAGAGACATGTCATGTGTTTTTCACTTGTCTGTCATACTGTTAAATCATTTTAAAAGTTAACATATTTTACTGTCAAGTGCTAAAAAAATAAATAAGTATGGAACTGTCCTGTTCTGCATGCTTTGTCTCCCTCTTGTGGCAGTAAATTCAATGCTGTTTGAAAAATATACTTGTTTTTTGGGGGGGATAGGAGTGATGAATAGTCATATAGATTATTAGCTATACTATAAGTTAAATTATACAATTCCAGCATAAATTCTTAACTGTGGTTGGTGTAACACACATCAATTGTGCACCAACACAGGAATGTAAGCAGACATCAGATTTGAAATGCCCACAAAAACAAAAATGTAGGGATAGGCTGAATCTTAACTGTAGAACATAACACAACAAACAATTTATATCTAAAAGTCCTGCACAATAGCTTTTATTAGAAAGAAAAAGAACTAAAATTAATCCTTCAGAGTTTGCCATCATCCTCTAATATGCATGCAACCAAGCATTGTTCTTCAGACATTTATAGTTGTAGATAACTGAGAATCTTTTAACAGCTGTAATCAACTTCTCATCCATTTCGCACAAGCCAGGTGGAACTACAGTTCACAGAATGAAATCCCAGCAGTAGAGAAACAAGGAAGCACATCATCAACAACTTTTCTTGGCCTACAGCTTTGACTCCACAGAATCAAGATGCTTGCCCCATAACTGCACAGTCAGATCTTTTATCACCTCCTAAAAAAATTTTGTCCCATGAACACACCCTGGTTCTTCTGATGCAATGCATGTAACTGAGTTAGAGACTAAGTTATGGGCTTAATACTAAAAAAAATACTTATATTTTATCGATCTTTGCAAATAAGAAATTCTCATTTTTCTTTTCCTGGGGATTTTGTGACTTGCTCAAGGGCACTTGAGCAGACTGGATGTTTGGTGATATGGGGGCTTTAATCTGGGTCTTCTGATTGAAGGGTGGTCTCCCCTTCCACTACATCACCCTGCTACCCCAAACATTAGGCTAATGAGTAACAGTGGAATAGGTAACAAGCATTCAGTAAATGGATAAATAAGTAATAAGTAATTGGTTAGTGAATTGCACCACTGTTTTAAAATCTATGTGCCAATGTCACCCCATCTTTCAGTGATGACAGCCTGAGAAGGAGGGAAGAAGAAGCTGGAGCTGTCTCTGCCTAAAACCTCCCCTCTCTGCAGCCGAGTGATGCTGTGGAGAGTCATGCAGAGTGCGAGGATGTCAGATTACATTAAGGCTCAGTGCAGGGGCACTGAGCACTGCAGCCTGTGGGTGCAGGGGGTCCCACTTTCCAAACATCCAGACGGTCACTGATGGGACATCTAAGCCTCCAAAGGACAGAAATAGCCAAACCTTTATGCTTGTCTGAAATTTCTTGCTCATTGAGCATTAAACACTTTAAAATCAATTGTGCAACTGTATTCACTCAGAGTGGGACCTAATATTCTTCTAAGGGTGTTATTGGGTGGATAAGCTCTGTACCGTGCATATTTCATGTGAGATATGGTTGTCTCCCTAGTACACATTTCCACTTCATCACTGGAGTAGAGGGACAGCTGCAGGCCCGGATTCTGATGGGCCAGAAGGAGGGAGAGGGACACCTCTGGCAGCACCCCGGAGCCCTGGGCTGTACTGTAGAACTCCACATATCCTCTGCAGACACACACACACGACGCACGCACGCACGCACGCACGCACGCACGCACGCACGCACGCACGCACGCACGCACGCACACACACACAGAGTTAGACCTTTTTCTATGCCCTCTGAAGGAAGCCAGCTCAGAATAGACCAAACATATGATCTCTGATTTGATACACCGGTCCCAAGTACCTGGAGCCCTCAAAGGAAATGGACTTGACCTGGCCACACTGGCGGAACAGAGACTGCAGCTGTTTGTAGTAAAGGAAACTGTATGACGGCAAGTTCCTCACCTGGAAACAAACACACAGCCTGAAGTTAGGTTGACAAATCCTCAATTTAAGTTAAAAAAAAAAGTAGAAATTCATCACATATGCAAACTCTTAAAAAATCACAGCATATTCTGTACCATAGACAATAATGTCAGACACAGTTGGGATGGAAGATGAGGGGCACTGGTTCCTGGGATTGGATTAAAAATAGCCAAAAACTTAAAAAATCATTTATTTCAGGAAGATGCTTTTTAAGATAAGCCTAACTAGTCTTGCCACAGCCTGTCTGGGATATCTGTCCAGAGGGCTTGAGTCAGATGAGGCAGGTGTCATTACAACTAGGAAATGGTCCAATTTTATCAAGGCCCAGTTTCCACATCTTAGTAATTTGATTCCTTTTCACTTCTCAATACCAATTCTTTTGCCAACAACTTCTGAAAGAATAAAACATTATAAACATAATTTTCAGAAAACAATTGTATTTTTCCTGATAATTTTTCATATTTTCCACATTTCCATATAAAGATTTCTAGGGGAAACCCTTTGCTGCATGGATCTACGATTCAGTGAAATTGGAACTGGAACATTAAATGACATACGATCACTGTTGTTCTGAGGTCGTGGCCACTCAGCTCTTTGGAAGCCAGCGCCTCGTCTATGTCCCCCTGGATATAGTAATTGGGGTAGTAGGCACCAGCGATGATGACCTAACAAAAAGGGAGAGAAGAGGTTTCTTAAGTCTGAGGGATAGCATTGAAGTTCATGTTAAAGGTAAAGTGAGTGTACAGTAGATAACAAGTAAATATGTTCTCAGAATGACCATTTCAACAGATTTAAGGAGACGTTACGGTGAAAACTGTGTGGTCATCCTTGCACCTGAGAAATATACATCAACAAGATTTTTCTGACCTAACAAGCTAAGTCCAGAAGAAAGGACACTCGATAACTGTTGCATTAAATTATTTTATACACGGAAATGTATCTCATAAAACAATGACAGACATCTTTTACTGAGAGTAATATCTGAGGACACTTTCACTATTATAATGTTGTATGGTGGCCAAAAGTAAGATGGCTTTGTCCCAGAACATAAAATGAATGGACTGTGTCCAGAAAACACCACCATGCTGGACAGTTTTTCTGGTATGCATGAGAGGCAGGTTTTACTGCTGCAACGATTAGCTGGACTGCTTACCAGTTTTCAAACTATGATTTAAGTACATATGTAATATGCAAATGGAAATTTGAAAACTTTACTATAAGACTTAATGATGCAACTGCAAGAAGCCAACTTTACAAGTAATGAGGAAACAAAGTCAGAGGAATCCAAATTTTGAAAATGCTTCTGACATGACCGATTATAGTTTGTAATTTTTCAAGATAGTGCACTGGAAGGTACAAGCAATTAGTGCCATTTGTGCAACATCCCAGTGATCACAAAATGTTTGAGTTGACACTGTCTACATTCGATGTAGACTCAGTATAGTTGAGTCCATCCAGTTCATATGGGAGAATGTGGACCATTTATACTTAATTACACAGAGGGGTTGATTTATCAAGGATCTGCGCTGCTTTTTCATGTGCATAACATGTAGATGTGCAGGTTGAGCATCAACCGTCAGCCTAGTTGCTGCATGATTGTGCAGCAAAGTCTTCATGTGTTACTCCATGAAACCTCATTGGCCACTGCTGCGCTCTCACCTGAAGGATGAACCTCTGTCTGTGCAGGCTGGTGTAGTCCATGGGCTGGGAGCTCTCCTCCACATGCATGTTGAACTGGGACACACGCATCTTCAGGTCGTCATAGAGCTCTGCAACCTGGACAGTCCATCGCTGGTTAGGAGGCTTGGGGCCACATTATTTTACCAACATATTAACTGCAAAATATTAGCTCATTAAGAATTAAATCTGAGACATTTACCATTACACGACCAAAAACATGCTTAATTTGAATTTGGTAGACCAGCTAGTCTCTTATTTTCAGTGGAGAACTGACCATCAACCAGCTATAGCCATAAACTGTTACACTCAAAGTCATCTTAATCCAGCTCTGGATTAATCTCAATAGCCATTGTCGATTAAATACCACTGTGGCCATTATAACTGAATACATCACTGTGGCAATTTTTCATTTTGGTTTTACGCACATTGCTATTGAACATCTGATCAAAGACATTACAAACAGACCTAGTGGGGATGTCCTAAATTAAAGACCAAGGATATATCTGACTGATAAAGTAGCAAGGGGCGTTATAAAGTTATCTCATCATGTGGCTGCAGCGACTCAGATGACATAAGTCTAAATGATCTTCCTGCTGGGATCAGCCGCCACACCTCTCTGAGCCTCTTGATTTGAATGAAGTTCTCCTTTCCCCAGGCCAGCTCATCCTGGGAAGAGGGAGCAGACAAAAAGACAAATGCTTACAATGTCAGCCCATCGAAGATACAGAAAACAGAGGATGAATAATACTAGATTTTTTTTAAAGAAATGCTCAAGTTTAAGTATTGCTCTTGCATTAAAAGACTGGATCCTTGTTCTTGAATGGCAGCCTTGGCAGAGACTATCTCAAAGAGAAAAACAGAATATCCACAAGACGATGACCCTGTGGCTTATTTTTGACCACATATACATATATATGAATTTATGTATGTATGTATATATGTGTGTGTGTGTGTGTGTGCGTCTATGTGCTATAGTAGATTTTTATGTTCTTCTGAAAGTTTCTAATGTCCCTCGCTATTTTTTAAATTAAAGACCTATCTTTTTAATCTGTCTTTTAATTTGAAATGTTATAGCCATAGTGCTAAAGTTTTAATAATTGGTTTTCATATAATTTTTATCCCCACGTTTATTTCATTCATTAAATTCACTCATTTATTTTTTATATTTTCATTTGTTTACTAAATCAATATGTAGTGCTAGCAACATTTTACATATTGTTGACTGTTTATTTTTACTCCATCTACTTTGGGCTGCATGTTTGTATGAAAGGTGCTGTTTAAATTGAAGAGTAATTCAACACATCATTCACATGGTGTTATGTGAATATTATTGACTGCTAATATTAGAGGAAAGTCAAAACTTTCTTTTTTTGAACACAATTTTGGAAAATTAAGTGTTAAGTATGTGTGCTTTTAAAGTGAACTCATGCTTGTTTGTTTGTTTTGCCCACCTTTGGGTGCCTCAGCTGTCCTTTTCTTTTGGATGAGTGCCATGCCTAGCAGTAAGACAATATACAACGGACTTATAAACAACAGCTATTAGGCAAATATGGAAAGCCCTCTAACAATGCAGCACATTGTTGACGGAGCATCAAACACATTACCTTGAAGGCATTGACAAAAGCTATGGCATCACTCGGGGTGTCATGGGCAAAGGCAAGCTTGTTCCTGAAAATTTAAATAATATTCATTCGGCAGCAGAGAAACACAGACACACCTGACTGGCGGCTTTCTGGAGCTGATACAGGTCGGGTCTTAAAATAGTTTTATTCACATTATTCAGATGGTTTGCTGGCATAAGTATAAGCTACATCACAGCTGGAACTGGAGTGCATGGTTTGGATTTATGGTTACACTTCCCTCAAGGTTAAGCCACTTCATTCTGCATCAGTGCCAATGAGTAGGAGCAGTAGCAGTAAACAAGAAAATCAACCCTTTGTCTGTGAAATACATTGTCTATGAAACATTATATAAAAATGTATATACTATAAATAAATATATAGCCTATATATATAGCCTATATATAATAAATTTATTGTATTTGTCAGCATTTGTCTCCATAAAAATGGAACCCATTGCTGTTATTTTTTTTTTATGCTGAAATGTTTACAAATAATATACTTCAAAGAACAGATCAAGTAACTGAAGACTCATTTTATTAAGTTCATTAATTTCAGTTTATTTAAATTACCAATGTCCTAAATCTGTGAGCAAGACTTGCAGGATTGGGTCTAAAAGTGGATCCCTTACAACCCTGAGTCACAGTTATTTAAGATCTGCCAATAGAAAACTGCCTGCCTGAAATTAGATTAATTTTTTAACTTTGAGAAGATGAATTCACCTCGGAGATGGATTATGACAGAATTTGTGACTGCGGCTAATACTGTAAAAACATAACATTCAAGAAAGTCATCTTACTTGGAGTGATGAACAAGTGCATCAGAGTTGTTCTACCAGAGCTTTGAATCACCTCATAAACACAAAAAACAACATCATCCTGCTATTTCTGCAAGCACACAAGATGGACCCAGCCGGAGGAGCGTGACAACATTCATGTGAGCTCCTTAGAACGGCAAACACTGCCGACATGAAAATACACAACTGATCAGCAGCACAGAGAGAGAGCACAAACCGATGTGATTTTTTGGTCAATAATGCTGATTTGGCTTTTGAAAATAAAGTCATACAACAAACACTCACAATAACATATTAATCATTACCTGAGCTGCCCAAAGTTTTTACAGTTAACTATTTACAATACATGGGCAGTATAAATATGAACTCATATTTTAACAATATGAAGCTACAGAAGTTTCACCAGAATAATTTTCCTCATTCTTATGTACGTTTATGCAAACTTGAAATACTTGAAATGTAATCAGATGAGCTGTTGTTTATTTGTGCAGTTTCTGTCGTGGTGCTTTTCAGTTGTTGGCTTGCCTTGATGGAACTGTCAATAAAGTTATTCAATCAGTTCCCCAAAGATGGCTGCCAGTCGGCCCTTTACAAAGTGTATCATCCCCAATAAGATGCCAGTTCTACTCAATTCCATTCCTGCAGTTTACACACAGACATCACCGTAAGATGATGCACTATACACACGTACCAGGGTGTGGCAGGACAAAAAAGTGATAAAATCTGAGAGCCTCTGCATACTAATGAGTGAAAATGTTCTACCGTAGTGAAATATAAGTTACTGAGTGGGTGTGACTCACCTGTGGCCAGCCAGCTGCTGCAGGGACGGTATGGCGAAGAAGCTCCTCAGAGAGTGTGAGGCAGCTGAGGGACACGCAAACATACATGAACTTTACATGCAAACAGACATGAACTACACATGCACAAAAGTACAAATGTTACACGCACAGTGGCATATCTCCAATAGTGCCGTAAATACCAGCCATAATGAGCAATTTCAAACACACGCATGCCCAGTAACTGAAGCCCAATTCAACAGAGTAATGCAGACTGACCGATGATGAGGCACTCGTCCAGACAGCCGAAGACGTGGCCCAGCACAATCAACTTTCCCAGGTACAAGTCCACAGGGAGGTGAGCCAACACCCGACCCAGAAACGTCAGCTCGCCGTCCTCATCCTGAACAACGCGGCTGTTTTTCACAGAGAGTGCGCCCATCTACACAATCAAAGATCCAGTAGTCTGGTTTTGCAGGGATTGCCTTTGTTAATATTCACAACCTTATTCAACTTCCAACAGCTAAAATCACAAGTAACATTTTTTAAAGTTCCTGTTTTTAACATCAGTAACACGTGATGGGTATTTATCATCATGTTTAACATTTTATAGTCAAAATTATTGTCAGTTAATAGAAAATATCATTTGTTGCAGCCATACCGTTCACACCAATATTTTTGCGTGAGGCCCAAATCTCCTTTTCTCAGTGACACACACTTCTTCCATTGCCTCACATAAGCCCAAGCAAACACATACACAAACAGACACAACACTGCCCTAGATTATTCCCCGCTAATAGATTTGCCATCTCAGTGACAGTGCTAACACTGGCTGACACAAAGCTCCTGACACAGCAGTGCAGGTCATCCCCTCTAATGCACTGTGACAGAGCCGGGTGGTCAGCTGCCTGCCCAAATACCTAACACTCATCATTACAGCACATGTTTATCTCTACTTGAGCAGCAAGGGTGACATTAATGGCACTCTCAGGGGAGAATTGTCCTTCTGCAGTGTTTCAGGACCTCTTTGAGTTGCAGCACGGTCCTGACGATGTCGTTCAGATTCGGGGGTGAGAGAGCCGTGGAGAGGAGAGCGCGGGGGTCTCCCATGTCCAGCAGCTTCACCTTCAGCATGATGCTGGACAGTGGGGCGAGCTGAGAGGAGGGCAGACAGCAGGGAGCAAATCAGCTGTCAGGTGCCTTTCCAGTCACCCAGTTTTGGGTCCTTACATAAAACAATAAATTACTTCTCCTGTCAAGTGTATAGTCAACAGCACATTTTCTTACCAGCATCTCAGGGATCATATAGTCTCGGATTTCTCTCCTCCAGAACTCTTTGCTAACCAGCCGGTAGCAGTAGCCCTTTGACACTCGTCCTGCCCTACCTGATACAAGTCAGAGGCAAAGACAGGCCAGAAGTGATACTTTGCTGTTCATGCTCTGATCCTCTGTGGACATCTGCTGCAATGTCAGGTGTCGTACCTCTGCGCTGGTTGCAGTTGGTCTTGGATGCCCAGGTGAGGCGTAGGGACTGGTAATTGGTCTCTTGGTCACAGACCAAGTGACGGGCCAGGCAAAAGTCAATCACTGCAGCAACAGTTAAAACACCACAAAACTTCTAAGACTACAAAGTGTGATTTTGTAAAAACTAGCCCCAGCACACTCTGAGAAAATGGATAAGATCAGTGACAGGAAAGATAATCTACCATATTTGACATCAGAGACAGTGACAGAGCTCTCGGCAATGTTGGTGGAAAGGATGACCTGCGGAGATCAAGAGATCATGAGTACACTGGATAGGACCATATAATGAGGCACAAGAGGGTGAAGAGCTCTTACCTTCCTGTATCCTGGAACAGGGACCAGAAACACACCGTTCTGCTCTTCCAGAGTCACAGTGGAGTGGAGAGGATAAACCTGCAAGCTGAAGAACAGTGGCACATTCACAGTAATTATACCAACATTCAACATGTGTCTCACTGCTTACTGGTCAAGGTATGAAACAGATGTAAATGACAGGTAGTACTCCCTGTGATTCCTGGGCACCTCTGATTTAATTGGGATGCACTAAATTGATGCTTGTAGGAAATAATGGTTAAGGCTCTAGCTGTTGCTACGCAACTACTGAGAACCATTTTGGAGCACAACTCTTATGCTACAAGCCTAAATATGTCTCACCTCTCAAGCTTGGTCCTCTGAGCACTTATAACATGTCAACCTCACTGTGCAACAAAGGGCACAAAATAGTGTATCCTTGCCATTCAAAAGAATCAGAAAAAGAAACTGCTGCTCCAAGGAGAGATTCCCAGTAGCTATGCAAACAAAATCATTCATTTATTTGATCAATGTTGGATAATTAATAATCAAAAGAACAAAGACACAAACTCAGAAGCTCACCGTTTGCGGACCATCTTGGCCAAGGCCTCCTGCATGTATCTTATCTCATGTATACCAGGGAGGAAAACCAGCACACTACCTCTCTCTGACAAAACCTCTTTCTCTGCCTTGCTGCTGAAACACATGCACGCACATGCCCACACACACGCACGCAAAAACACACATGCATGCACACGCACGCACATACATGTGCACACGCAAAGAAACAAAGTGGACAAAAGGAAGACAACTGTATGTCTGTTTAACTGTTAAAGCAGTCAGGTAGGAGAGAGGACGCTGGTAGAGGCCTCACCTTGGCTCTTTACCCTCCATCTCGTCAAAGCTCTGGATGAGACTGATAGCAAGATTGTACATCTGCTCTGAGATGTGAGGCTCATCTGGATGTTGATCCTCAATCTGTCAAATACACACACACCAACAACTGGGCATCCCAGTACAGAGAACAACAGCAGCATCACCAAATGCTTGGCTCCCTCTTACCCTGCAGGGGAACAGGCTGCGGAGGTCATCGAGGTAAAACTCCTCAATAGCGTAGGGCGACCCCTCCACTTCAAACACGTAGGCTGGATTCATCTTGCCACGAATCGGGGTGCTGAAGTACTCAGCAAACTCTCTGCAGTTTATGGTGGCTGACATGAGGATGATCTGGGAAAACATGGATGCTGTGAGCGAAAGTTCAGCTGATGGTGAAAAAAAAAAGCTGGAGAGAAAGGCTTGCTCTGATCTAGGGAGTACCTTGACATAACGCGAGTTTGAATGAAGGAGCTTTTTCAAAACCAGCAGGAGAAAGTCCATCTCCTCAGTCCTTTCATGAACCTGGGGCACAGAGACAGACGTGAGGAACAGCTGATTCTGGACTGAGCTGTCTAGAACGACTGATGTAACATACAAAAATTACAACAACAAGAAGGTGATAGAAAATAGGGCATGTGGAAATTAAAGATGCAACAAATTACTGTACAATTCATTCAAACCACAAGGGCCAAAGCCAAGCCCATAAAACATGTTGAGGACAGATCTAGATTGAGACTGATCACATTCATGTTTTCTGCACCTCATCTATGAAGATGTGGGTGTACTCAGTCAGGACCTTGGCTGTGACCAGTTTCTGCAGCAGCACTCCTGTGGTCATGTAGATGAGTCGGGTGTGCTCAGTAGCCATCTTCTCCAACCCGATCTGCAACACAGACATGCAGAGCACTGATCTAAAGTCTGTGATTTTTTTTTTTACTACACAGTCAGAGTTTTATATTTTGATAACTTCTTCTTTCCATGGTCAAAATCATCTTCTTTTTGAAGAATTTGAAATATTATTGCACCTATAACGCTGTAGAAATTAACTGTGCAATGACGCATGTGCTGAATATTACCAGAGTATTTCCAACAACTTGAAATCCAAATATCTATTGCTAGATACATTTCTGAATTGTCGTTTAAGAGATTCTTGCTTGCCAGTGTTTTTTTTTTTTACATAAACAGGCAAAACCCTTATGTGGTGATATTTATTAAGAGGAGGCACTGTGCTCAGTTATACACTGTCATTGTTTGCTGAAAACCAAATCTCTAAAATGTCAGATGACCCAATTAAAGAGCCCAAGGTGACACCCCATCCAGTGCCGGTCAATAAAATTATAGTCATTATACTGCCTGAGAGGAGAGTCACATGCATCATAAAAAGGTGAAGGAGAAGCTTCAGTATGTTTCAATTAGACACCAAGGTTTGCCAATGCTCCACACTGCTGCGTCTAAAAATCTTCCATCGCAACATTATTCTTGACAGTCGGTGTTTGAGAGATTACAAGTGACCTGTGATAAAATCCACTGCTGCCCACCCTGAGGAGATACTTTCTGGTCATTTTACTCAACTCTGAGCACAAAACCTCCCTCCACTCACTGACGACATGACTTTCACAAACTAAGAGAGAAAAATAGGAAAGGGGATGAGGGAATGAAGAATTAGGGGAGTGCAAACAGCCACTCTACTCCCCTTGAGCACACAGAGATAACAGAATAAAAGCAGCTCTCATGATCATACTGAAAGGGCAAGGTTGCTGTGAGAGAGCATAATACAGAGCTACTCTCTTCAGTACTTCAAAGCTGAAAGTCCATCTACTAGTGCTGTTCTGCCCTGCAGCTGCTATAAAGTGCAGAGTTACTGCCCTATGGAGGAAAACATGCACTTACTCTGCAGACGGACTGCAATCGCAGCTGGGTTATAAACAAGTGACCTGATACACATCTTCAAAACTATAAACAAAACTAACTATAAACTAACCGTGACATAACTTTGGCAGTGCATCATTCTATTTCCCGTGAAAAATGTAGGAGACACGGTATCACATTGAGATACTTCCAGCACAGCTACAATGCAGCTGGATAGCAGAAAAACATTTTCATCTTAAACATCAGTGGTTAACATTATCTTTTGAAGTCAGTCTGTCATTCAAAAACAAGGGCTAGCTAGATCTACCATTTTACCACCAATAATCATAGAAGTAGAATTGCATTGCAGAAAAAGAGAGATATTAATTCGTCCACTGACAGTCACCTCAACAGACCATAATGCAATGAAGCCATGGGACATGCTGGCCCATATCTGTTAAAACTTACTGGCAGGGCTAATGACACAGCAGTTGGTAAAGCTGTGGTGGTTGACATTTCCCCAGTTCATATACATTGAGTTTTAATATCTCTGTGATTTTGGCACCTCCGCACAATGATGATCATGTTCCATAAAACAATTCATAAAAGTACAAGGTGGCAAGGTGTTATTGTTCCAACTTATGACCTAAACAATTGTTATAAAATCTTCATTAAACAACAAAGATATATTTTATCAGTGTTCTTCAGTGTTCCCCTTGGTCTCAGGTGTTACTAGTACTGCATTTTAAAATGGACATTTATGTTGCATTTGGGTGTAAAGGGCCAGTCTAGACCTACTTCACTCATGACCTTAAACATACAATTGCACTTGAAAACTAGTATAATGCAATAAAGTTACAGACTTATTTTGACTGTGGTGCTTGATGGTCAGAGTCCAGCAGTGGCAAGATGATGGCTTTGCCTTACTGACATCTCTACAATGCAATCCATTGTGCTTGCAGGACATGGAGTGCTGCATATGCAGCACATCATTTGCATGCTGATTTTCACAGGCTGTCACCTGGGCCACTGGAGACAGTGAAGTGTCTCTACAGTGGCACCCACTGCCTCAACAAGTTTATGAATCACCTCACATTACCTAATGGCAGATTTTACTCAGTGCAACACTGCTGAACTTACTGCTGAAATTTATGGATCTGGGCGACTGTATTTTGGCTAAAACTGTCTTTCAACCATTGCTGTTACTTCTTCATGTATAAACCATAGCTGAATGTAACAAGCTAATGCCCATTCTCCAAAGGCTGTAAAAGTCATTCTGGGAAACAAAGGAAATCAGAGCAAAGAAACTTTAGGGAAAGTGTGTACATCAGAAAAGTAAAACACAACAATTCATCACAAAACAAGTCTACAAGCCTTAGGTATTCAGGGAGAGCAGTACAGCTCCAGTTCTTAACATCAAAATGCCATGGTAGAAAAGTGTTACTGTACCTAAGAGAATTGCTAAGTAAACATTTAATTTATGCGTTGACTAGGATACTAGTAGTTGTAAATAGCAGCAGCCTCACTCCTTGGTGTACAAGTGCAAAACACATTTCCCTTATGCAGGGCTTTAGGGAGTCTGCACAGCGGAAACAATACATACCTTAATATCCCTACACAGTGTGCACTGATAAAAACTCACAGAACCTAAGCACCCAATAACTCTTGCACTGAAATCAGATATATTATACATAAAGTATCTGAGTGTCTGACAGTGGATTTTTTCTTTAAAACATAACAGTGACTGTCCAGACTGAGCTTCTTAGGTGAGGCTTCTTAGGTGACAATAAAGGCCTGACCACATTTTACTGTTGAGCCTGAAGACAAAAATCAAAAAGCACCTATGAGGTATGCAAACAGGGCTGTGCTGTACGCTGCATATCTTAACCTCTCCCCCTAAATGTCTCCCAGTTATTGTAGCTGCAGTCCTGAAGTCTGCAGCAGCAGGCGAGCCCAAACTTATAATTAGACGCACTGTTTCAAAGCTCCACACAATGCAACCAGACAGCCTGTTAACAATGCACACAAACACACATGCACACACACACACTCCTCGAGCTCTGAGAGAGATGTCAAGTGTGTTTTCTGTTAAGAACCCCATCTAAGGTGAATCACTCCTGGTTCTGTGCTCAGGCAACACGCACTTGTGTTAAATAACATATTCTCACAGGTCTCTGTTGATATTTTCTAAGACTTTGACAGCATGCTTTGTCCAAAGCTACTTTAACAGTGACCACTCAACTGTGCAAATTCTGCTAATTGTATTGATTGACCATGGAAATTATAATAAAAATCCAATACAGGCTGATATCTATTCTGTATGTGCAGATTAAGTCAATAAGGTCCACTAAAATTCTGCACCAACCTGATATCCCACCAAACTACCCAGGGTACACTTTCGTTCTGTGGCAATCCATCTGGCGATGCTGGTGGCACCAATTCTGCGTGGCTGGGTGACCACAATGTTGCATGGGGCATTTTTTTCATTGCAGTGGTCCAGAATGAACTGGGGCAGCTGGGTGGTCTTGCCACTGCCTGTGGCTCCATGGATGATCACTACAGAGTTGTTTTCTATTAGAGAAATGAGCTGGAAGCACACACACACACACACACACACACACACACACACACACACACACACACACACACACACACACAAAAGAAAGAAAAGTTAAACTGAAAAAATCACTGGTGTTTATCTGAACCCTGTGCAGCTATTGATTCCTGTAAATA
>OMLB01015172.1:9001-21685 GCA_900302555.1 Myripristis jacobus
CCAACATACAGCAGACCAACAGAGGTCAACACAGACCACTGGCACAAACAACAAAAAAAGCAGATAAATAAATAAATAAATAAAGAGTAAAAAATTAAAAATAAAATATTAAATCAAATTTAACTATTTTTAGGATAACAATTAGTATGAATTAAGCGTCAAAAAAGAGTTTTCATTTAAATAGTATTATCTCTCTAAATTTCAGCATCCTGGACAATGTCACTGACTTCGTCTGTTTGTATTACAAGTTATTTGCTCTTTGAATTGCACTTTCATTTTGCACTGCACTTAACAAAATCTCCCTGCATATATGAAACATCTTCAATTTGGTACACCTACGCTTCAAAAAAAAAAGAAAAAAAAAGACACCTGGCATTAAAACAAAAATGAACAGGGATTAGTGCTGAAATCATGTTTTAACATAAGAGCTGTGTAACAATTTAGATAATATAAGCAGTTAAATAAGGGATAATGCACAGCAAGCTGTTGCAAAATGTGCAATAATGACCAATTTGCTGTATATTGTGAAGCTTATTACATGGCTATTTAAAGACAATGATTGGACACAAAATATCGATTTAATCTGATTTTATTACAAGCTAAAGAAATTTAGAGGCTCCCAGCGTGTGTTCCCAGGAGATTTAACAACCATTCACACTCGGCCTCATGTGACTCCAATGACATCGCTCACTCTTGGACTCATGTGACTCAAGCGACTCTAACGACAGTCTTTACGGCCAGGAGCACTAACGAACCAAGTGGTATCAATGTCGATGTCGATAACGACCGAAGTTAAATACCTGGGACTCCCCGTCAGTCTGGCAGAACTGAGGAAGCCTCACGGTGGGGAAGCTCAGGCCTCCGGGCCGCATGCGCCCAGTGAGACCGTTTGATCCGACCCGCTAGGCAATTAATAAATACAAAAAAACAAAGCAACTAAACCTGCTCTAGATGGCAAGGACCTTTACAAGAAAATAACATAAAATAGTACATGGACCAACACGTCCTTCAGGGTGGTCCCCTCTGGCTGTACGCCTGTCAAGGTCACGGTAAACACACACGCATTTGTCATTGCACACATGCATCATGGCGACTGTCAAGATAAGAAAAGTAGATATGAAATGTCCAAGAAAAATGGACAAAACATTATTTTTTTGTTGAAGTTTGTAATGTTTATTGTAAAGCATGCCATGAGAGCTGGAAACATGCTAAAGTGGACGAGTTGCAAGGACATATGCGTTTGGATAAAGTTATCGCTCTTTGGTAGAGTTTGGGTGCCCGACAAGCAGCTTTCACCAGACTGCATTCTGACAGAGACAGTGTTATACAGACAGGTTTTGTGGTGATTGAGCTACAAGCTAAGAGGCTGAAACCTCTTTCAGAAAAGTAAACAAAAGGAACTGAACATATTTGCCACGCCGTTTAATGTGGAACCAGCTGATGTGACAACCTACAACATGTAATCACTGAGCTGCAACGCAACAACAAGCTCAAAGCTACAGCAGGTACAACAACCTCCCTCTGCTCCAGCTCTATACACTGTATGTACGGCCTGAGCATTTGCATCTCTGTTTGGGACAACCTACCACTGAGAGATCTAGTCAAAACTCACTCTTGTGAGGACTCGGCTCTGCTCAAGATTGACTGAGCCAAACCTGGAAAGCCAGCTGTGAATAGCATCATCATCATCATCATCATCATCATCACTACCATCTGACATCAGACGCTTCACCAAAGAGAAGCAGTTCCAGCCATCGCGTTTAGATTAGTGTGAAGTTTGACCAATAAAAAAACATGTTAATCTAACAATTCAGTTCTTATTATTAATATTGAAATATTAACAAGATCACTTGTTAAGATCAATTTTATTTATTTATTTATTTTATTTTAATTCAATAACTTTGAAGCCCTTGAGAGGCAAAAGGTTCCCCACCCCCTGATCTACAACCAAGTCCAGTTACCCTTGATTCAACCCTCCTTGGCTTCCAGCAGAAATTCTGATGAGAAATGTCTTGACTACCGAGTGATACTGTATGATGAGATGTGAAAGAACAGTGTACTATTCAGAAATAACAAGGGCGCAGAATATGTTCATTGGCCCAGAACTCAAAACTGTGTATTGTGAACATCAGTTTAAAAAAATGCTGTAACAGATATGAGGTGTTTTGGAATAAAACACTGTGCTAACACTCAACACTAACACGACACAACACAGCCCTCATATCCTCATGCAAACAAAAGGCTAATAAAGCTGAACTTGATAAGGGTTTCATGTTAAAGCACATCTCCTAATCTAATTAAAAAGGATTTATCTGAGACCAATTTTCTTCTTTTTTTTATAGCAAAATGCCTGAGGCTTCTCCTGTCTGCTGGGTCAGGGGCGTATAGCCTCTTGCTCTGATCCTACTCTGTTGTTGCTTGTTCAGCCCTGTAGGCATAACACAATTATGCCACTGACTAATAAAATGCCAGGCATGGATTTAATTTATATGTCTGACAGCAGACTGTGTCACTGGGAGAAAGATAAGAAGAGGAGCAGACTGTCAGCCAAAAAAACAACAAGAAAGAAAGAAAAGAAATTTGCTTTGTCTGTATGTATGTCAGTCTGCATGCATGTTTTCTTTTTCTTTTTTAATGAACTATTATTTAACCTGCTAGTCTCATTATAATTAAGGCTACTTTGACACCTAATTTGCTTTGCAGTTTAGGTTACAGTATAGTTTCACTTGGCCAGACCTGGCAGAACTAATCATCAGTCTCACTGGGGGCAGCCAGTTGACCCTGTGAAACTTGAGCAAATTCACTTCATTCCTTTCAAAAGCCTGGCAAAAATAGCAACTGGCAAATTAGCAAGAAATAATTTAAAAATTAACAAGAAATTAGTGAAAGGATACAGAGAAATTACCAGAAAATTAACAAAATTTGTAAAATGTAAAATTACAAAAAGCTATGAGAAAATTAGAAAACAGTATAACATGACTACAGAACTAGCAAGAAATGTTTAGAAGAAAAGGAAGTGATCGAAAAAATTACCACAAAAATTTCTAAAAATGAAAATAACCATAACATGGCCAATAAATAAATAAACAAACAAACAAACAAGAAAATTAGGGAAAGTAACTCTACCTCAAAAAATTACAAATAAAAAAATAAGGTGAATTTTTTTTCAGAGGGTTATATAACGCCTCTCAAAGTAAAAGACTGGCCTCTGGCTTCTGGGACACACAGAGTTAATCGAGGTGCTGGAGCAGTGCAGTTTCAAAACAATGACTGGCTGTTTTGGTGGTGAAACAGGCACGCATTGTGAAAAAGGACAAATTGCAGCCCAAAAAAAAAAAAAAATGCACATACAAAAAGAGATGTATATCATTTAGAGATGTATATCATCTACATGACAGATGTTTAACGCAACAGTTTGGTCATTTGTGTCTCCAAATTAAAGTGTGACCTAGACAAGCTCAACAGAGTTAAATCCAACAACATTCTTCTATTCATATTTGGCTAACTGCCTTCAAAAGTTTTTGAGGGGATGAAAAGAGCTTTACCCCAAAGGCAAGGTCTCTGTAAAACAGGCTATGGTCGGACCAATACACGGATTTGCCAAGATAGCTAGCATAAATTAAGCTTTAATTAAATACTGGATATTGGCAAATCTGTGTCCCTCGATATGATGGAGGCACCTCTCTGACCTCAGCTACATAGAAATTCTCACATGAAATTTTGTCTTCGGATATGTCTTTAATTATTTACTGAATGTTTTAGTGTCACATGATGGTCTAAAATGCAGTTTCACCAGCTTTTCTACCCTGCCAAGAATAAAATACTCAAGGGGAACTGATTCCTTGTCATTTTTGGCATGGTAGCAGCCAAATTTTAAGATAGCGAATATCAGCACAAAATACTGGCTATTGGCAGCTTCAGTGCAAATATATCAGATGTGGTTTTGGCCTTGAAACAGCCACAGGGGTCAAACCCGTGCAGCTGAATCAAACTCAGGAGCATTTCCCCATCTGAGTCAGTTCATCTGGGATTTGAGAATTTAACTTTTGGTGACAGGTGAGACCGCATGTTGTTACTATCATGTAACTACCAAAACAAGTGTTGTAGAACCAACCTGGAGCTATGCAGAAGTGAGCCGGTCTTCAACCATCTGATGGTGGAGGGTCCTCTCTCAGATATATGCAGTACAAGGTTCCCAAGCAGGTTTGGTCTAAAAGTCTAAAAAAAAAAAAAAAAAAACAGAGGAAATTTACTTTTTGCATCTTGGGATTTTGAACAGTTTGGAAAGTGCATGCAAAATTGTAGGGAAAAAAACTGATATTTTCTGTTATGAATGACAGAATGAGTAAACAGACCTTGGAATAAGAGAGCCAGTATCGGTTTTTCAATGCTGATATTAATACCAAGTACAAACCTAATTACAGACTGATAATGGCTAGCAATAGCATCCATTACTGTCACTGAATAGTGTAGATTTGGTCTATTAGTTCAGGTCATGATGCATAATTCATATGAAAAAAGTTTCTTTTCTCCGCCATTTGAAAAATACAGGCTTTTATGCTGAATATGCAGACAATCAATGCTTTATATGCTTTTACAGCTTTTATTTGTGACATTTTACTCAGGGCTTTTAGTGTCAGATATCAGTCCTAGGTAAAATCTTAACTCTGGTATTACCAGTGTATAAGCAGCAATACAAAAGCCAGTACTGATATTGGTGTATCCTTACAAAAAAAAAATCAAATGTACAACGACGCACATAATGCACAAATACAATCAAAATCACATCAAAGACAAAGTCAAACGATCCTTCATCAATCAATTTAAGCTTGCCAAGACAGAGCAGCTCTTTCAGCTTTAAATCATTTTATCTTGAGATGGCAAGAAGAGGAAGAGAAGGGAGAAGCAAACTTTGTGTGTGCGTGTGTCCGTGTGAGACATGTTAAGCTGATTTAGTTTAAATGAAAAGGGGAAAAAAATCTACCTACAATGTGTCCTCAGACGCTAGTAATGACTCTTTATGAGAAGGTCAGCTCCTGCCCCACATCAAATCCCGTGGCTCTGATATCAGAGAAACTTCCTCATTCGTCACAAAACAGCAGCCTTAAGACTCTTTTCCCGAGTCCTCCTTTTGAATCTCCGTTGCCCTGACTGACCCAGCGAGCTTAATGAAAATTGAGAACACAGTTAATCTTCTAACTAGTGAAAGGCTGGGTGTTAATGATGTAGCCTGTGTGACAGGCGGCACAAAGGGGCTTCTGGACGCTTTGCCGGGCCAGACGCTCGCTGGCCCGCAGCAAATCCCACAACATGACGAGAAAACGTCTAAATTACTAAACAAACATCGCATTGACCCACAGCTGAACTACACTGTCAGGCTATGTGTTGCTTCCACTCCATTTACCTTCTATGGCGAGCACAGCCCAACCACTGTTGCTATACACCGCATACACATTGCTGCCTTAGGCTGCCCCCCGCTCCATCACATTTATTTATCATCAAGCAAAAAACACTCTTGACTCAGTGACGGTTAACAAAGCGATCGAAAATACTGTAAAAGACCATATTACCTACAATGAATACAATCAGACCACTGGGATAAAATTATATTAAATGGATGGATGAATAGATGGGTAGCTAGATGATAATGGAATTGGACCGGAAATATAAAAATTTGTTCTGGGTGCGACTGCTGCATGAATTACAGACTCTCATTTGGGTAGGGGAGGATGTAACAAGTTAATTTTCAATAAACCGCAACCTCTTTGATGACATCAGGAGGATAGGAGTCTACATCAGCAGCCACAACGAGGCCACAGAGTGTGTATTATAGCCATCAGCTTTTTAGCTTTCAGAACAAAGCAGTTTGATGACAATAATGCCACTGGAAAGCCATTAGACGCAATCCAGATCCCTGCAACACTTAAGGCTCTTTCCTCTCTTGTTAAGGGTCACTGCTTGGGGTTATTGTGGTGGGCTTAGTGGACTGGGGAACGTGCCAAAGGCTTTCAGCGCTTTGGCCTCATGTCTGGAATACGACCACTAGCGTATGTCGCCGGTCTTACACTTCTCTGTCACTCCGTCCTGACCTCTCTATCTATCTTTCATTCCCATCTTTCGTCTCTCTTCTTCATTTTTGCTTTCACTGCGCCCGGGTGTTGAGAAAAGCGACAGAGCATATTCTTTTAAAAGTCACCGCCTGAGTCTCACTGTACAGGATTACTAAAACGCCTAGGGGGGTGGGGTGGGGGGATTAAAGGCATTGACCTTCCTATCGAAGTTCACTGTTAGCGGGGAGTCTGTCCTTTAATGTGATCCCTGGAAAACTTCCTGATGTGGCCACACCTGACGCCGGTATTGGTTTCTCTCTGGGACATACAGCTGGTCAGAGTGTGTGTGTGTGTGTGTGTGTGTGTGTGGGTTACATACAGTATATGAATACATCTGTGAGTCTACACTAAGAGAGTGTGTGTATGTGCCTGTGTTTGTGTGACTCCTCCCTGGAGGAGCGAGAGTTTGTTATGAAGTCGTCCTCCCCATCCCACTAAAGCAGGTTTTCCTGCCTCTCCTCTTATCCCCTCAAAACAATACAAGCCCCTTGAGAGATGCTACAGAGAGCGTGCGCGAGAGAGAAAGGACGACACTACAAAGAGAGCAAGAGAGAGGGAAAAAGAGAGAGACTGCACACAGAGGGAGAGAGGGGTAGAGGGCAAAATCAGCAAATGTGTGAGAGCAGAGAGCCAGAGCAAGAGGCTGCCACAGCGAGTGAACATGGCAACAGTAAACAAGCCGTCCCTCACGAATGATGCGGTCCCCCCTCTGGGCCAGTCAGTGTAATTTCGAAGGTGGTGGAGTGCAGTGGTGAGACGCATCACTCCCTCAGGTTTTATCAAAATCCGATCAGCAGTGTCTGGGATATCACGCGTGACAAATAGACAAACAAATGAGCGATGCGGTGCCCTCCCTGGGCCAATCAGTGTCATTTAAAAAAACCAAAACATATGGATGAGATGTATAACCCCCCTCTCTCCACCACATGTACACACACACACACACACACACACTCCATCTCACACATACACACACACACACACATACACACACTCTTCCAAGTTTGGTCAAAATCTGATCAGGAGTGCCAGAGATAGCCCACGTGACACATGTACAAACAAATGAAGCATGCAGCCCACGAACAGACAGGAGAACAAACAAATGAACAAATGGAGGGAGGCTGATCTGTGGTGAGAGAAAAACAAAAGCGTAACACAAGAGAAATGAAGAGGAAAGAGTGAAGGAAAGAGAAGGAGGAAGAGAAAGAGAGAGAGAAAGAGAAAGAGAAACCCTGAGGATACTGAATTTTATCACATTCCCTTTGACGGGAGCCAGGGATACATCGTGTTACAAAAGAAGCAGACTTAACAACAGGAGCTGCTCCCTTGAAAAACAGCAGACAAAGTGAAAGCTGACAGCTCGCTGATGCAAATACCAGCGTTCATGTTTTCCAAAAAGAAGTTCTCATCTTTTTCCATACCTCAATTTCTTAAAGACTCTGGCCAGTTCACAGGACACAGGGGTATAGCCACTGTTTAAATCCCCCTCTGTGTTTTGATCCTGCTTTTATCCTGCAGTAGTCGTGTTTACAGCCACTGTAGAAGTTCCCTTTCCTGCATTTATCCAGGATATATCCTGAAATAATACTGAAGACAATTAATTTTGAATGAGCCAAAGTGCACTTGGAGTTCAGTCAGCATGCAGGAGAAAATGAGACTCCTACGCTGACCACACCTGTGTGATGTGTCCCCAAATAAAGTGGCTTGGCAATATGACAGCCAACTCATGTACAGTATAGCTAAAGACAATGCTTCAAAACAACACCACAACCATGGATCTTGAAGTACATAAAATGTATAGCTAGGCATCTGTAGCTGCAGCATGCACCTTTTTGATACTGAAATAACAACAAATTTATCTGCTATATATGTTGGTTTTCAAAACTTTTCATGTTCTGGACCACCAAGATGACCTTTTGCTCATTAGGGACCCTTATCTCCAGGGATATTTTGTTTGATGTTCAGTTTCAAATGTGAAAGGCATCTGAATGCAACAAGAAATCTGACATGGATCCAGCGTCACTGATCTCACGTTTAAATATATCATTCTAATCATTATAAATATAGCATTCTTGTGACTCATTTTTTCACCTAATTTTGTTGTTTTTCTAATGTTCCCAGGACTTTTTTGCTAATCTAATCTCCTTTTTCCTGATGTATTTTTCCAATGTCACACTTTAACACTGATAAATTGTGGTGAGATTAAACTGGGCAGAAGAAAATGTTCAAATGAAGTGTAACAGTTGATGGTGAAGTACATTACAGTGAAATCTGACTATTCCTCATTTTGTTGAGGACCCAAAGGAACCTTTTCAAGGACCCTACTTTGAAAACCACTGTTGTATATGTATTTTCACTCTGCGTCTGTCTGTGACCTTGTATTTATACATTAAAATTCCTCCATTTACCTGAAATACTTTTTTCTTACTGATGTTCAGGACACTGCAGAATGTATAGAATTTGTAGTGGGAGGTAAGCCGGCCATGGCCATCACAGCGAGGCAGGCGACCACTGTGCATGAAGGTCACAGTGGCAACAACAATGGCGGAAAGCGGCAAGAATTCAAAGAAGAGCAAAGCTAAGCGCGGCGCAGGCGAGACATGTTGGAAAACAGAAAGAACACTGCTTTTGTAACTGCATAGCGGCAGCATTTGCTTGTCTGCCTCTTTGGTGTCTGTGGAGGCTTTACGGATGCGGCTCACCTCGGCCTCAGGCGAGGTGCTGTTTCAAGGCAGAAGGCTTGTCAAGATGAGTGACAAGTGATGGAGGGTGACCTTGACCAACTTCAGACGAAGGCGCGACCGACGATATGTAAAACAGCGGCGCGTTGTGCTGCGGCTTCAGTGGAAAGAAGCAATAATATTTTCTTGCACTTTCCCACACATATCTTATGTCAAGACTTTTCAAAACCTGGAACATATCGATTCATTTTCCACACCTGCCTCAGGAATCCTAACCACGCAACCTGGTCCGTTAAAGAGGGAACTCGCTATGTCTCGTATCTTTTGGAGATGCACTGATACGGAATAGCAGTGCCATCTGTTTGCTGTGGCCGATACCAATACAATAACTCAATAATAATAGTTTTGTATTTACAAAAATGAGAAGATTGGCTTATATTTTTAGCTTATAGCATTTTTAGCTTAGCTATTTCCCCACTGTCAATACAATTTTTGTAAACTGTAGTTAAAAACAAGAGAGGGCATTTTGAAATATGTTATTGTAACTGGTTACACCAACAATGATTAATTTGTAAACCAGATTAAATCATGATTTAACATATTAGGTGGCAACCAACTTTAAAACTGGCTTAAACATAAGAAAGATTCAAGTTAAGGTTTAGGTTTTACCAAAACCTAAATTTAATCCTGTTGCACCAAAACTTTAAACTCAACTTTAAATTATGATTTGGTATTAGCTTTAAAGGGATGGTAAACCACGCTAAAAAGGATGACTGTAGTATTATTCAAAAGTATTATCGTCATCATCCAGAATGATTTGAGAGTTCGTAAAAGTCACTTCATCACCACATCAACTTCACAGACTTCCAGAGAGCCTTTGATAGCTTACACCGTGACACACTGTGGAAGATCGTACAATGTTATGGAGTCTCTCCAAAGATGACTGCACTGATAAGGATGTTTTACCATCAGTTTGAGTGTAGCGTCATCGTCAACAGCAACCTCACTGAATGGTTCCCTGTGGAATCTGGGGTACACCAGGGATGCATCATCTCCCCCATACTCTTCCTGATTGCCATTGACTGGACCATGCGAAATACCATCTCAGAAAAGCCCAGAAGCATCCAGTGGACTCTCTTCACCCAGCTAGAAGACCTTGACTATGCTGATGACCTTGCTGTTCTCTCTACCAATCACACTCACCTGCAAAAGAAGACTGATAGGACTGACAGATTTGCTAAACAGATCGGTCTGAACATGAGCATCTCCAAAACCAAAGTGACGTGCATAAACTCAACACCACATGCATCGATCACTGTGGATGGTAACCCCCTGGATTATGTCGAGGAATTCACATATCAAGGAAGTCTTCTTAGCAAGGACAATGCATGCAGCAGTGACATTAGTACAAGGCTAGGGAAAGCCTGTAGCAAATTTGCAAGCCTTCAGACCATCTGGAAATCTAAGCAATACAGCCTAAAAACCAAGATCCAGCTGTATAACAGCAATGTTAAGTCAGTTTTGCTGTACGGCTCAGAATGCTGGCGAGTGGTTGAGAGTGACATGGAAAAGATCAGTGCATTCCACAATGGGTGTCTCCGGAGGATATGTCGCATCTTCTGGCCAGAAAAGATCTCCAATGAGGACCTGTACAAAAAGACAAACTGCCGCAATGTGGCGCTGGAACTCAAACACCCACGGCTCAGATGGCTCGAACATGTCCTCCAAATGGACTAGGACAGCATTCCTAGAGTAGCCTTGAGATGGACCCCACCTGGAAAGAGGAAACAAGGGAGGCCAAAAACAACCTGGCGGAGAACTGTGACCTCAGAACTGAAGAGGGCAAACCTAACGTGGGGCCAGGCACAACATGTTGCACAGGACAGGACCAAATGGAAGCAGGTAGTCGCAGCCTTATGTTCCACTGGGAACATAGAGGAGTAAGTAAATAAGTAAAAGTCACTAGCTGTGATAAACTGGAGTTTTAAAGGACTGAATTGTCTACAGTTTCACACGACAGCAGGGTTTGGTGGGCCTTCCTCTGGAGTAATATTACAACTCTGCTAAGACCAACCACCTTTAGTGAAAATATCCCGCTGGTTGGAGTTGCCGCTGCAACAATATGATAGCAAATGCTTTCCTAGCTAACACTGCTATAGAGCCCTGTTTCTAGTAACTTACATGTTGGAGCTTGTAGAGTTCAGGTGAGACAGTCCATGACAGACGCCGTCGCTAGCTGAAGCTCAGTATTTGGATGTAAGTCTCTCGTGTCTTCTTGTCTTCTGATATAATCCTTGTTGTGCCATGCTAACAAGCTAACAGTTACTGTAGCTGCAGGTTGTCGAGGCTAGTGCAGGATAGCAGGTGCGGCTGAAGAGTCAATCAAACGGGGGAGGGCGGGATAAAAACTGAGGCTGTGCTCTGATTGGACGGCTACACTCTCACGTGTATAATTAACTTTTAAATGCCTTCCCAGCAAAACTCGTCGTCTCTCTGGATAGAAAGGACTACTCTCTCAGTTTCATGATGATTTCTACTCCCAATGGTTACAACACAAAGAAATAAATAAATAATGAAAATTTGCGCACTTTAGTTTACCCTCCCTTTAAACTTGCACTCGAGCTGTTAACGTTTTCAAAATGGCTGCCTTGACTAAAATAATGAAACTGTTGTGGGTTGAAAAGAAAGATCGTCAAAAAAGAAATGGAGCTCCAACCAATGCTCCAACTAATTTTTCTAACTGCTGCTGTCTGAATTTTATCTTCTGTTCTTTGGTCATATTATTTCAAAAAGTTCTCAGCGTCTCTGCCAAGCCCTCCTGACAAGGCTAACTAAATGCTTTTTTAGCTAGCTAGCACACAACTTTTTGTCAAGGAATACAGAGTAACTTAAAGTTGACATTTTTTTCCTCTTAACTTACGGATTCTCACAGCATGCAATAGTATTTTTTTAGTTATTTTCTATCTTTCATTTTTTCAGGGGGTAAGCAATAGGGTTGGGAACGATAAACCGATATGACCAGATAACCGATTTTACAGGCGAGAGATACGGCTGTGTCAGTAGCAGACTCCTCAATCGATACGAATCAGCCATGAATCCTGAGATGAATCGATTGTAGTGTTGTGGATCGGATATCGCGAGACTAGGAGTCGGTTGCCTGAGGCTTTACAGTTTTCATCTCTAAACAACGCGAGAGCTCACGAAAGGACTCTCGCGCATGTTCCGTTCACATAGCGCGTCCTCGGCGCAGACCTCAGCTGCAATTCATTGTGTATGTGAACGCGGGACGCGAGGGCACACCGTTCTGCGCCGAGAAGGGCGCAGTGTGGAGCTGGCTGGCGTCCTGTGAGGTCAAATCTGGGTGGCACAACCCCTCCAGTTGTTTCACCTGCACCAACAGCTGCACCGGCACGTACGAGTCCAAAAGGCAGAGAAACTTTCCAGCTACAGCAGCGCACTGACATGGATTGTGTAACAAAGTGAAGAGTTGCCACTCTGCTCTATTTTCACTGGCTAACAGCAGCAAACTGACACCTTAGCTTGTCTATTCAGAGAAGAGGTATCACTTCGGCTTATTTTTCATATTCAATCTATGTTATCACAGGCATACTCCTGCTCATTCATTGGTAGTTGAATTGTTCGGTCTGTTTGATAAGTAATTTACATTTTTAAAACAAATAATAATTTAACATATTGTTGAATTATTGGAGTCAAGCTTACTGGTAAACATCTACTCCTTCAAGATAATTTATTATGTTCTACAACTCATAAACATACACTAACACTACATACAGAGTGTTTGAGAAGCATATCTCCTCTGTGCTACAAAAAAATCCTAAGTAAAAAGTACTCTCTTGTTGTGTGCCATGCGTGTGCTATGTGAAAGCCCATTA
>OMLB01015173.1:0-18794 GCA_900302555.1 Myripristis jacobus
TTTTATGAGACTGAAATACAGTAATTCCATTGTTGCCATTGAAGGCATTGAAAGTTCACTTCCGTATGCATTGCCATTGAATCTTTATGTTTCTAATAAAGTTCTGAACACATTTGTAAACATGCCTATATTTATATTATAATACATATATATATTACACATGTTAGTGTTGTTCTTGTTTTCTCTGTGTGTAAATAGGTCAAATTGAAGAATTTGTGCAAATTCAGACTATGCTGTTTCCCACTGGCAACAAATGTTGCCGAGTATAAATCCTAGATTTTCACCAACATAACCAACATGAAATGAAAAAAATCTTATATATTACTTGTTAGGAAGGTCTGATGAGTGAAATGCATGCATTTATTTTGCAGGGAAAATTTTGGGATTAAATGGGTTAAGGATGAAAAAATAACATGGAAATCTCACATTAAGCATGTTCAAAACAAACCATCACAGAGCATCTCAGTACTGAGTAAAGCAAAACACTTTCTGGACCACAAATCACACCACATTCTTTACAGTTCACTGATACTACCATATTTGAGTTACTGTGCAGAGATTTGGGGCAATACTTACAAATCTACACTACAACCACTGTCAATTCTGCAAAAAAGAGCTATCAGGATAATTCATAACACTGTGTACAGAGAACACACTAATCCCTTATTCTCAAAATCAAAAATACTGAAATTCACTGATCTGGTATACTTTCAAACAGCACAAATCATGTACAGGGCAACAAACAACCTATTACCAGTAAATATTCAAGCATGTTTTTTTCAGGGAGAAGGGGGATATAATCTGAGGGGGGAACTGAAGCTAAAACATCTGTATGCACGTACAACGTTAAAAACCTTTTGCATTTCAGTATGTGGAGTGAAACTGTGGAACAGACTAGCGGGGGAGCTCAGACAATGTCCAACCATGAGCAAATTCAATCAGCGGTACAAACAGATGGTATTCACAAGGCACAGGGAAGAAGAGGGATGACCAGCACTAGGGTTCTAACATTCTGTCATAATTGTTATTTACTTTATTTATTTTGACACGAGCAGCTATAGTGTTGTTGTTTGTTTATGATTGTTTGCCTGTTTGTGTTGGGAGTATGTAAAAAAAAAAAAAAAAAGGACACACAGGAAGTAAGATATCCTAGTACTAGTACTAAGGTACTAAGTGGAGAAGGGGTAGGAATTAATAAGCCGATGCTTCTTCCTACTCCTTTTCAAACATACAAAGTATCAACTAAAGTGCTTCAAGTGTGATTTATATCATTCACATGTTTGAAATAAAGCCTTCACTCATTCATACATATTTACATGCAAAACAAAACGTAACACATAACAAGTAATACTATTACTACTAGTAGTATAGTACCACTAAAACAACAACAGCAACAACAGCAACAACAACAACAACAGGTACTACCACTACAACTATTGCTACTACTGAGAGCTGTAGTGATGAGGTGAGTTTACTATTAAGCTGATGGGCAGATCACTAGGCGGAAGTGGGTATACTCTCCTTTGGAACTCAATGGCTTTTTGGCTGATTGGTGGGTATACTGTGAATTGACGGAAAAAAGTCGGTATACTCTTTATACCCACGTATACCCACCACTTCACCACCACCACTATTAATGACAATAATAACAACGACAATCATCATCATCAGCAGCATCATCATAATCATGCATAACCATGTATTTATTAACTCATGTTTTCCATACACTTAAAATGTTTTGCACTCTTTGTATGCCTGCATTTATCCCCTCTGGCAGTGTCCAGCCCTTGATGGGACAGTAGTGCAGGAGCGGGCGAGCGGCTAGCTCGGCCCCACGCCTTGATACACGTGCAGCCGTGTGCACATGTTAATCCATGCTGGCATCGGACAGCATGACACGGATGGAAGCGACATCACCGATGAGCTCTGGGAGCATTTCTCGTACAGAATCCCTAGTAGTAGGGGAGTCAAGTCACTGTTAGTGTTATGTTTCCAAATAACAACAATCGAAACGTGCTTTTCTGTATTCTCCACCTCCTGTGACGATGGTGGGCTTTCCCCCCTGGACATCCTACTACTGACATGTAATAACTCCATTAACACAAACATAATACTTATTTTTATGTCTTATATGTACTGTCAGATGCATATTATCACGGCTGCATGTTCCTTATCAGCCAACATTACGGTGTATCATTGTTGTAACCTCGAGAAACAACGTTAAGTAGATGAGTGGGATTTATACCAGCCACTTTCTCTCCGCCCACAGCGTGTTACAGAAGAAGCCACTCCCTCTGTTCTCTCTTTGTACTTTGCAAGCTGGAACATTTTGTTTACCAGGCCAAATTAGTTCATACAGCTGGACGGCTTGCCTCGCTTTTGCAGCGTTCTCACATTTAACAAGAAAAAGACTTGGACGCTGTTGTCAGACTGGCCATCAACCGCTCTGAAACCACCGAGCAAGCGTCAGGACGTCCAACTTTACTCGCTGCGAGTTAAAGTAATGAAAGAGAAACACGTTTTCCCTTCATGCTTATTTTCGACAAGAAAGAAGGCATGGATATTTGTGACGGGAAGAAGAGGAGAAAGGTAAAAGGCGGTATGCGGGGCTGCAGGCGGAGCGTGGCCGGGAAGATGAGGCGGGAGGCGTGCAAAGTCCTCCGCTCCCTGCCGGTGGCGGACAACAACCACCCGGAGCCCATGGAGGAAGAGGAGGACGAGGACTTCTTCTCCATCAGTTTCCTCCGAAATGATCTCCTGGAGCCCGCCGTCGTGGTGGCTCCTCGATACAGTTTGTTGCGGGAAGTCGGACGCGGGAGCTACGGGGTAGTGTACGAGGCTATAGCCCGGAAAACGGGAGCCAGGGTGGCGGTGAAGAGGCTCCAATGCGACGCCCCGGAAAACGTGGAGCTGGCCCTGGCCGAGTTCTGGGCCTTGGCCAGCCTGGAGGACAGACACCAGAATGTGGTTCAGTTGGAGGAGTGTGTCCTGCAGAGGAATGGCCTGGCCCAGAAGATGAGCCATGGAAATAAGAGGTCAAAACAATACCTGAGACTGGTGGAGACCTCACTCAAAGGTAGCCCACACTCCATTTCTTGTTGTTTTTATTTAATTTCTATCTCTGTTCATTGTAAAATTCAACAAAACAATTAAAAAACAACTGCAAATTAAAGTAATCTTTATATAGCACGCACAAACAGTCCCAGCTCTGTATAAAGGACAAAACTACCAAGCAATTAAATAAATAGAAAAAAAAAAACAGTCAATACAAATATCAAACTATTGCAACATATCTCAATAAACGGGAGGTCAAAAAACTCATGAAAAGGTGCACACTTAAAGGCATGTCTACAAAAGTCCGTCTGAATTATTTCAAAGATGATAGTGATTTTGCCAACCTAAGCTCCTCAAGCCTAAGTACAGGATCCTAAAGGCATATTGTATTAATGTAGTCCAATTAAATCTCTGCTACTAGGAAACTTAGAAAACTTTGCTTCTTTAATTGATTTCCGTCACTGTAGGGAAAGAAATCGATGATCTTGGTTAATCAAAAGTAATTGATACATTCGTTTGAATAGCAATCAGGTTTGCTGTGCTAAGTGGAGGCTCTAGATAAGCTATTTCTTAATTCACTGATAAATGTCTTGATTCTAATGTTACCATCATTCACTTGTCAGGAGGGTCACTGACAATGACTTATAGCCTATAGGTTAGCTGTAGCTTAGGCAGGGAAAGTACATTGTGTCACTGAGAGCCCACAAGAGAACACAGTGTACTAGTTGGCAGCAAGTTAAACTCTTCCTTCTTAAAAGCACATTTAAATGCTAAACGATTGTCCCAAAGTCCGTTTTTGTGTTTTATAATGAAATATTGTGATATAATCTTGTGGAACCTGCATTTTTATTCACTTATGCTCAAATAACTCTAAGCATGCCTTTGACCTGCCTATGGCTCCCTCTGTTTACATCTCATTACATCTAACAGGTAGCTGCTGTTTTTTATGTTTTAATGATATAATCCCTTGCTAAATTTTGCCTTCAATATTTAGGATTTCAATTGTACTTGTTTTCTGTGCTGTCTGTTTTTTAATAGTCTGTTATATAAGTGTCAGGCTATTCCTCCCCATCTAATGAAATATTAATCTTCAGCTGACATCCTTTGTAGCCACCACCTCATGATGCTGTATGAGCATGTTTGTGTGATTTGGATCACAACATGGAGACTGACATGAATTTATTTGCTCTTCTGCCTTTTAACATCATGTCAGCTCAACCTAGTTTGTAACGCTTAAACCACAATAGTAAGCAGCCATAGAGGGACAACACATAGTGATGCATTTTCAGTGCTGAAATCTTGGAAGTCATTCATGATGGTGCTATCGCAAGACTTAGGTCAGTAGAAACTACTGATAATAACTTTGAAAACTAGTTTCATCGTGGCCTCATTGCCCAAGGCTACAACATAGGAGATGGTTCTATGCTAGTCAGATGTTTTGATAGAAATTTTTATTCATCTTCTCCAGTTTTGTCCAGTTCATCAGCATTCTGAATGTTGAAAATATGGTGTCAAATATTCTTCTCTGTTTTGTGAACTTGTTTCAGATACTGTTGTTTCTATTCTTAGTTGCTGATAAAATACAACAATTTAACAACAACAAATGAGACAGAAAATGGCTGAACTTAACATTTATTCAACACAAATATTATTGTCTGCTTTGTTTCTGTTTCTGCTTAAGTAGATCAGCACTCTATTTGCAGTGGGCTCATTTTAAATTAAAAAACAAAACAAAAACAAATAAATGTAATCAGAGATAAAAGGTAATCAGAAAAACTAAATTTTGTAGAAAAAAACTGAAGCTTTCTTAGTCAGGTGACTTTCTGATGCGATTTGGGTTAAAGTTGTTTTAATCTGATGTTACCGCTGAGCTCGTAATTCTCAAGCCCTGCTGTAATGAGGGCTAGAGTCTAGGGCTAGGCAATATATCAATATTATATACATATTGTAATATAAGACTAAATCTTGTCTGGGATTTGTAATATCATGATATGACATAAGTGTTTTGTTTTTTTTACCTGGCGGCATTATGATAATGTAATAAGTTGTTATTCTATTATTTGGTTCTACCTGCTTGGTCATCACATCCACATTACTAACGACTGGTTATCAAAATCTCATCGTATAAATATTTTGTGAGAGTACTGAATTGCCATCCATACAGTATTGCCACAATATTGATATTGAGGTGTGCACTCAAAAATATCATGATAATTGATTTTGTCCACATCACCCAGCCCTACTAGACTCTGTTCTGACCTGTCTGAGGTCACCGACCCCACCCATATTCTCAGAATCTGCCGAATAAGCTTTAGTGTCCATTGTGGCTGCAGACAGATAAGTCTTGTTTTTACTGCACCTCACTCTTTGGAAAGACTCCAAGATGCCAAACAGAAACCACCATAATGTTTCACTACTTATAGTGCTACCATTATGTCTGTAGGTAGTTCAGCACAGTTTATTGACCTAACAAATCCTATTTGCTGGAAGGGCATTGTTTCTCCCGAAATGCAACGGGATGGCAGCAACATTTAATGCTTTCAGTCTATTAGAGGAAACTGCATTCCAAGACTCAGTGCTACTTGATGTAAAATGAACGAAACCTAATTTAGTTTGAATTATATTAGGCTCTGTGACTGTGGTGTGCCAAATGTTGCTCGAGTGCTACTTTGTCAGCAATCTGTAGGACATCAGCTGTTTGCCACTGTTCTATATCAGGGCATACAAATAACCTGTCAGATAGCAAACTAATTGACCATTATTTCCTTTCTTTACATTCTAAAATGTATGAATTCTAAAAAATGCATCGATTCTACTTTTGGATACAGCTAGATACTGTAGATCCCATTTTGGATAGTATGTCTAAATCCATATTCATGCACATCATTGTATTTGTATTTTGATTTTATTGTTAAATAATTATTATTTGTGACACAATTCATAGAGTACAGTTTCTATTATCCCAGAGGGGCAGTTTGTTTTGCAGCCATAGTCACACAAAAAATCACAGACTTTGTGTCTGTGATTTTTTGGACTTGACTAAAAAATGGTGACCATTAGGTGGTCAGAGACAAAGAAATAAAGAATGTGAAATGATATATACGTATCCAGAAATTCCACTAAGTGAGACAGCAGTTTGCTATCGAGCATCATCGCTTAGTTGGAAAATAGTTTGTGATTTGGCTTGCGCAGCAGCCATGCTCTACTGGATTACTAAACAGTGAAATCAGCACTGTACTGTCAAATGCATTTGTTGTTTTGATCTGGTCTTTGTTACTGGCTTGAAATTTGAAATGGTGCGCTCTTTGTTTTTCTTTCATGTTAGCATACATTTCAAAAGTAAGAGACAGTCTGGGGCAGCTTCAATGCCATTGCGCTGTGATGAATTGACCAGGACCCCATTCAGACTTGGTTTTATCATCTGCCTCAGATGATCTGATCACAAGAGGAAAGTGGTGATAGATCACCATTCACACCTGATATTATCAGCCATCTCCAGTGAACACTTTTAATTCTATCTGCATCTAGTCAAAATAAACTGCTGCTACTTCACCCATTAAGTAGTGCTTGAATGATGAACAGTAGAAAAAAAATGAATTTGGCAACACTTCCCCTGTTATTGGGCACACATTAGTATTCAGTAGTATTCATAGTGCAAAGCTTTTGTGACAGTGCATCCCTGATCCCCTGAAGGCGGTTTGACTGATTGGATCACAAACGTATTGAATGGTCAGAACACCTGAGATGCATGTTTAAACCAAGTGTGAACAGCAGCCAAAGGCCATGTCATATGTGCCCACTTAAGTTTATTTGCTGCTAATCAATTTACATCTCTCTCCTTCAACTGCATGCTGTAGGTGAACGCATCCTTGGTTACCCAGCGGAGCCATGCTACTTGTGGTTTGTCATGGAGTTTTGTGAGGGTGGGGACCTTAACCAGTACATCTTGTCTCGTCGACCCGATCCCCGCACCAACAAGAGCTTCATGCGGCAGCTGACGAGTGCCGTGGCTTTCCTGCACAAAAACAACATTGTTCATCGTGATCTTAAGCCAGACAACATACTTATTTCACAGAAATCTGGCTCACCAGTTCTGAAAGTGGCCGATTTTGGCCTCAGTAAGGTCTGCGCCGGTCTCAGCTCTGGTGGCAAAGGTGGTGAAGACTATCCTGCAGCAGGTGGGGGCGGCAGAGGCAACAACCAGAATAATGTGGTCAATGTCAACAAATTTTGGTTGTCTTCAGCCTGTGGCTCAGACTTCTACATGGCACCTGAGGTGTGGGAGGGCCACTATACAGCCAAAGCTGACATCTTTGCCCTTGGCATCATTATCTGGGCAATGATTGAACGGATCACTTTCATTGATGCAGAGTCCAAGCGTGAACTGCTGGGCACTTACATACGGCAGGGCACAGAGATTGTACCTGTAGGGGAGGCACTATTAGAGAACCCCAAGATGGTTCTCCATATCCCTCAGAAGACCAGGAGCTCCATGTCTGAGGGAGTGAAGAAGCTTCTCCAGGACATGCTAGCTGTCAATCCTCAGGACCGACCTGATGCCTTCCAGTTGGAGGTGCGGATGGACCAAGTCACGTGTGCTGCGTGACAACCCACACCTTCCCAAACCCTCTCCTTTTTTACCCTCATTGGTCAAAGAAGGGTCCTTTTCCTTTCCCAGGTAAGCTTGATGTCTGTCTAACACTCCAACACGAATTCTAAAGAGTTACCTATTATTAACCTCATGGTCTTTGATCATGAGTTTAATTTGCTGTCCAGTCTGTGCTGTGGAACAGTCTACTGGTTTTTATTCCAGTCAATCACTACAGCAGCTGATTTCACTGATGAGCATGCTTTCAACTTATTAGTGAAGACCACCTGCAGACTGTTCCATGGTACAGGACTAGACGCCACTTGCTTATAAAGCAGACTGACACATCAAATGGTTAATATTATTTAACTTGGTAAAATTTGTCACATTCATTTCATTTTATTAGATTTTGGTAAAGGTTGGTTGAAAACATCTTATCCTTGTTATGGTATTTTTTCCCTGGAAGAGATTTTGCTTGTTTGGAGGAGATTAGCAACTCAACATTACTGCCATGCTAAAACAGAGAAAGCTCTGTATGTAGCTAGGCTGACATTAATTTGGGGTCAGACGTTGTCATTTGAGAAGGATTGGCCTACCATTTCTGTGCAGTCAAAAGCTAGACAAGTGATGCAGAATGACATAGACCCCTTTTACACCTGGCATTAACAGGTATCCTGTGTGATTAGAGTGTAATTGGATAGCACAAAATCACATTAAATCCATGTACACTGAAAAAACAGATGAGCTTAAGCCCCACCAGAGGTGGTCAGAATTGTTTGCCCACATCACAACAAAGTGTCTATCATTGTCCATCCAATCAGGATATGGGAGCTAGGAAAATGACAGTAAACTTTCATGCACACATCCAATCATCAAACAGAAGTCGGACAACTCAGATTGTAACACTTGTGAAAAATGGATTATCAAAGTACTTGTGGATGGAAAAAAAGGTTGCGTGATTACTGTCGAAAGCGGGAAGTGAAATTTGGCAATCTGCATTTTTGGTGAGGGAAATGGAAACTGATCAGATTTCAGTTTGTGTGTATCAGAGATCAGTGCTGCCACTTAATTGAAATATTATTAAACGCATTATGGCCAATGGCAATGTCTGAATTGCAGGAGCTGCAATTTTTGATAAAGGTGAAATATGTAACAGAACATTGTAAAAAAAATATATTATGGTGCTACAGAGATGCCTACAAGTGGCCTACAAGTTGTATTTTCCAGATGTAAGAAAACGTGCTTGTTTTACAAAAATCACACCATCATCATTTTAATAGGTTTTTCAGTAAAATTAAAATTATAATGCAAAAATTATCACCTATACTGAAGCTGTAAATCATATTGCAATTGAAATATTTGTCAAAGTAATTACAATATGATATTTATTTTAACCGTACCTTACAGCCCTACTAGAAATGCATTTTAATACCAGGGGCGAATATAATCCAGCGCCATCAGATCTAGACATAATCTGGATACAAAAGGGCACCGTGCCCACAACTCATTGTTTTCTTTCTCTTTGTCTTTCCCTGTCTCTCTCACACTCTCTCACTCTCTTGCTCACAGGCACACACTCTGTGGTTTTAATTAAAGCCAGGCTATTCACCCTCAGGGCCAAAGTGTACCCTGCTCGATTCCCAGTGCCAATCCAAAAACCCTCCTCCCTTTAGCCTACATACCTTTGCTCTTACACTGCCCTCTCCATTTCCCCCATGGACATTTTATACACCTTCCCTCCTGTAAGAGCAAACACCCTTCCTTTTATGTCTATAACAACAAAAATTTGTGTGGACATGCCAAAGTTTACTAGGATTTTATTTGTGTCCTCAAATGACGGAAGCCCATGGACTGTGTATCTACTTTAACAACTCCCATACTACAGTTTTACTAGGAATCCACAGTGCTGATTTCAGTCCACATGCCTTGTCCACATTGCCAGTACCCATGGTTGCGGGATTGACTTTAGTGCCCCACAGCATGTACCTTCTTGGTTAATCCTATTCCCCTGGTCATGACGTAGGAAGTTTCTGGCCGAGCTCAGCAATACCTGTAGAGCTTAGTAACCATTTGAGTGAAGGGACTAGGGCATGTTGTCTGATGTCTTTACCTGTCCTCCACTTGTTGTTCCCAGGGATAAATAGATCGCCTTATCTCACTGCTAAGCTAGACTGGGTGATGTCTATGGCCTTGACATTGAACCAACCAGCTGATATTATCTGGTTGAGTTACTGTACATGCTCTATTCATTATATTCTTTATATTAACATTCTTTACGATGGCTGTAACTGACTCAGTAATTGAGATGTCATCAGGACATTGTTCTCCAAAAAGGGACCCTATATCTGGAATTCACTACTGATACCTCACCAGTAGTTGTTTTGGTGCTGTTAATATTGTTTTTTTTTTTTTTTTTGGCTACAAGTACTTTCATTTGATAAAAGTGCAGCTGTTGCAAATGGAGTATTGCACTGTTCCATACTGCAGTTTCGATAAAATTGTAGAAAATTAAACAACTTGACATATGAACATTCTCAAATTACTGTGGATGAATAATATTTGCAATGGGCATAGTCTTCATCCATGTGTACAAATTGGAGCCAAATTTTCACCATTTGGGACCATTTCTCCTTTCTTTTCTCCATTGCTCTGCATCTGAAGTAGTTTATGTCATGCATGCTGCAAGCTAAATAGAGCAGACCTAAATGTAGCACCCAATTCTCACAGACTTTGGTATTCAGTTGTACTGACTTAAATGGGGTGATGCTAGCCAGTCGTAGTGGTAACTAGTTGAAACCAAGATGCACTGATATTGGCCTTTCACAGAACGGGAAGAAGTCCTTTACAAATATCAAGAAGGCTATTAACATTGTTGTTTGAAGTGTTTAGTTGGATTTGTGTACCAATATGATAGTAGACAAATAATACCATTGAGATTTCAGCCTTTTAAAACTCACATTCTAGTCCATACTCTGTGTTTTGGAAATAACCCTCATTTGAAATTACTTCTCCTTCAATGGTGACTTTTAGAAAAAGTGCCTCTTAAAGAGATTTTAATTGTCTTGGTTTGCTATGTAGAGCGGAAACATCTTCCCGCTCCTAATCCTCCACTGCAGAGATGAATGAGTGAATGTTCAGTGACCCAAAGCACCTATTCTGATGCTTTGAACTTGAACTCGCCATTGAGGGGTTATGCTGGGGTACTACCCCCCTCCCTGCCTCCAATGCCGAAACATCTCCTGACTCCCAGCTGTCTACTGCATTGTGTTGAGAGACTTACAATGCGCTGTTGCCTGCCAGTCAACTGCCACGGAGTAGCCTGGTTCCCTCCAACAGCATGATGGGATAGCATGTTACGCAACTGCCTCACAGCCCTGCACTGGGAGACCCTGTCATCTGCTGGAGAGAGGGATTAGTGGCATGTAAACATAGACTATGTTAACATGCACACAAGAAACCAGATTATTGTGCGTAACCAGGTTAAGGCAGGAAATCTGATTACTCAGAAACCCCAGTTTGTATTCGCTAGGAATAATCATGCCCCCCCCGCCACCCCGATGTTCCCCTGGACTGTGGCTAGGGTAACAGTGGTTTTGTGCAGAAGTTGAAATAATGAGTGGGGGCCAACATGAAATAATAACAATAAAAATGTTATGGGTAGGGATGTACATGAGTCACATTTTTAAATGTTAACTATTTGATAGTTGAGATTGAGGTGTCATATTTATTTTTTAGCCTTTGGAACTCCTTTGGCAGTTTTTTACAATATTATTTTGCTGTAAAATAAAATGGTATGTTTAAACAAATGCAAGAAGAAAGAGTGAAAACAATGTTTTAGCAGTCAGGAATTAAATAAAACTGGTTGTTTCTAACTGATGCTAATAAGGAGCAACTCTGCAAGCACACAGGCATCTTAATTTTTGAACCCCTTGCATTGAATGACGAGTCAACTCATGAGCAAACTGCACTAGTTAGAGGGTCTTTTTGTTTAATAATCTTTAAGCCCCCTTTTAAATCTTTTTTTTCATGCTATATTAATATTCAAGGTGCATATAATGTAAAAATGATTACAGAAGGAAAAATGGCAACAGTACCCTCTGGATAATGTTAATGATATCTTACTGAATTCACAAGATCAGAATTTGTAGAATGGAATCACACACCAGATGTCTCTTTGGTCTTTTTTAAAAATAAGATTCTATTAAGCCTGTGCAAGGTTTTAAATGGTTGCTCCCAATTATTGTTGTGGGACACTGGAGGCTAAAGGCTGAAAAATGTTCTTTATACTCTGGATACTTTAAATAGGTTATTAGTAGTTGTAGTAGTTGTAATGGCTGTAGTATTTCAGCAGTTTAAGTGGTATCCTGTGTTCTAAATCTATTTCGGAGCCTGACATGAATTTAATTCTGGGGGAATACTGTTGCATATTGGCACAGAATATCAGTTTGGTTACCTTCAGTCCAAACGTATCACTACCAGTCTTCAGTAGTACCCTGGGTGAGGTATAGTAACCTGGGTGAGGTGCATTACATAAGTCCTAGTCATCCTCGTCTATTCCTCCTTTCTCCCAACCTCCCTCTTGCCCTGTCTTCCTCCATTGGACAATGAGGATGCTCCTCATGGTCGAGGGCTTATGTTTTGTGTAGGGAACATTATGTTCCTGTGCTGCCTGCCAGCCATTTGCCGCCTCTGTCTAAACCAGGCCACAACAATGTAAGCCCTTGGCCCTCCTGTTTTTTGTAACAGATAGCGGGTATAGGTTTTAATTTAAAAATCCTCTTTGTTTTTATTAACAGCATAGACAGTTTTCCTAAGTCGAAGCATTTTCAATGTATTGTAATTTCATTCTGTACATGAATACCTTACCATGGGTACATTAGTATGCATATGAAACCTCATGGAAATGTATATAATCAGCTGGATACACAACATTGCCATGTGAAGACTGACATGTGTCTTCCATAAACATTACAGCTTGCAGAGATTGAGACCTTGGTCTTAACAAAGCCACAAGTGTACAGTTTTGGAAAGAGGCATTCAGGGCTAAAAGCAAACCTCAGTTAAACCTTGCTATGTCTTCTCTTTGCCCCGCATCCCTGTGTTGGGAGGGCAGATTGAATTCAAGGTACACTATGTACTGTATGGGGTAAGTAGGCGGGATTAGGAGAGGTTATTACAGAGGGATACAGAAATGCTAGTAACGGAGAACCCTTATAGGATTTTTGGGAGTGTGATGAGGGTCTTGGCGTTCTTACGCAACTCTGGTGTTATTGACTGAATGTACAGGCTGGGAATATATAGGCGGCTGTAAAAGTGAGCATTCAGCTGCTGAGAGGGTAGTAAAAAAGTTTTCTCTGGGGGTCTCTTCATGGTTTAGAGTGAGAAACTAGTTCCTAGGCCAGGTAGTTACCTCCTTGTGTTCTTGTGTTTATTCAAAGGGTGAAACGTACCCAACAAGAAGGAAGGTCTGTGTAACCAAAGGCCAGTCCAGTATCTTGGCCTCTCTCTTTTTTTAATGGCATTTTTTGTAAATCCATAGTCCCATTTACAGTACATAAAGTGTTGTCCCTTCACAGTGCACTGGCATGACATGGAACCTCAGCTTTTCCACTCCACTGTCCCCATTCACAAAGCCATGGCTGAATGGTGACAATAGTGAATCTAATGAGTCAGCTGTCCTGACTGCTTTTCCCCACCCCCACAGATTAAAGGTCTCAGTTTTACTCATTTTCCCAATAAATTTAGTTTAGTTACAAGTTGATTTATTTAATAAATTGGAGTCTGTCATCACAGGAAAAACACTCAAAATATTGGACCTAGCAATATCAATCAAATGCTATAAATGTGGATTATTTGAAGAAATTTAGTAAACCTTTATTGTTGAAATGTTAGAATGGGTTAAACAGAAACTGGTAGGGTCCTTTTTGAAGAGTGTGTAAGCCCAGTTAAAAACTGATTTTCTTATTTTGTGTTATTCCTGAGTACTATCTTTCCACAGGAAAACATTCCAGCAAGGCTGAGTGGGCAATCCCCTAAAACAGGGGTGCACAACTAATTTGCCAAGGGGGGCCAGTTGAAGTTTGAGAGATGATTCAGAGGGCCACAGAGTTTATGTTTAAAACTGCCTCTTTAACGACTAATCTAGCTTTCAGTGAAGTTGCTGTTGATATACATTCAAACCTTCAACTATAATAATGACAATGTTATTAAATGTTTTCTCAAAATGTACTACTTGAATATGACAATGAAATGCAAACTGCCCATCTGCCCAAAAATGTGCTGCAGTATTACAAACAATGCCTTAAATTGAGGGCCAGATTTCCCTAAAGCTGTCGCTCGCTAATGCTCTGTATTTAGATGGAAGCCTTTGCCAACCCTCTCCTCTTGTCTTCTGATATAACCCTCATTGCGCCTGCGAACAAGCTAACGATTACTATTGTTTGTTGAGCTAGCACAGGATAACTGGTGCAGGTGAAGAGTCAGTCAAACAGGTGCAGGAGTAATAAAACCTGAGGTGGTGTTCTGATTCAAATTGTTGAGATTTCCATAGGTTATAGTTTTACAGTTTGTGAGAGGACCAGAGCGGTTGGTGTTTTCCTCTGTCTCTCAGTTGTGCTCTCCAGATTTCACTGCCATAAAGTAGTAAAATCTTGGATCAGCTCTATAATATCACAATGTTTCTTATTTTCTCCATCTTATCCCCCCCCCCTTTTTAATTATTGAGTTTCAGTTGCAGTGAAGTTAAGCCCTTCAACACTAAGACACAAAAAAACCTTCTCCAGTTTGCTGATTGTGACAGAATAACACATCCATTTGACAGAACCTCTGCTATTATGAACCATTCGTACTGTTTAGACTTGCAGCTGCATTCACTCAGATTGGAATGTGAACCATGTCAAACCAACCATGATATAATTCCTTCTGATATGGATGTAATTGAGAGTTGACTCCACATGGATCTCATTTCAACTGACTGAAAAATTGTGTCCATATTCATTTGCTGCTGTCTTGGCCAAGTCTTCCTTGCAAAAGTAATTCTGAATCTCAAGTGGACTCCCTGGTCAAACAGCAGTAAAATAAAAAAAAAAAGCATAGCTTATTCTATGTGGCCCACATTGAAGTCTTAGTGAAGGTAATATTTTCGTCATAATCATGTCTTGTAAAACACTCAACCTCAAATTTGCTTTAGTAAGATAATGAGGATGAACTATCCCTATAGACACTCAAATTATAGAAGCATTTGTATAAAAAAGCTTTGGAAACTCTGAGCTGATATCAGAAAAGATATTTAGGTCTCAGTTTATTTGATTCTTTTCCCAACTTTACTGAAAGAGCAGAGCAAACCAGCCCCCACCACTTTCCTTGAGATCCCAGTCTCTGCTGTTTATTTTACAAAGTAATCCTCCTTGGTTATGCAACATCTGGTTAGCAGAGTGGCTGCAGAGACATGTCTCCATTCTCTCCTGTGGTCTGACCTTTGTTTGGTTTCCTTTGCCTTGTTTATTTACTGGTAATGATGTTAGAAGTGCCAGTAACCAGAAAAATGATCTACTTACTTTAACAAGTGGTTTACCAGTGTGGATGCTGGAAGGTTGATATTCAGTATATTTAAATCATTTTCAAACCAGAAAAATTCCAGAAGTCATTGCTGTCCCTTGAAATGTTATTCTTTTCAAGGCAGATCATCTTCTGAAGCAGGATTTAGATCACTGGACATCTTGCCAGGGTACTGTTCTCTTGTCTTAATGGGCCAATGGAAACAGCACATGTCAACCACAGAACACCCAAAGCATGTTGTTTTTTTAACATACTGATGAGACACATTTCATTTTCTGATTATCAATGATCTCACAATTTCTACTTCTTTCAGTACAGTGAGAATTACTAAGACAATAGCCAATAGCAACAGAACTGTATGACAAGACTATAACATTTTCTTTCATATCTCATTAATGTGTGTTGTGTCAATCAGTGTGTTGAAAAAGACATACTTTGGCATTTTTGGACTTGATTTTGGAGTGTCCTTTGGCCTGTTAGTATTTTGCAGAGCCTTGCACCCAGTCAGGAGGCTCTATAGTGAAGCAACCAGCGAGATTGTGGTAAAATCAGTGTGGTGAATGAAAAGGAAGATATAAATTACCATAAATTATCCCCCGAAAGGATAATGAATCTCATTTTTGGCATAAAAGGGTAAATATATGGGATGAGGGTCCTGCCACAGATAGGGCTCTGTTGAGAGAATACTCTTGTCCTAGCCAATAACTGCATGATTTTTCCCATGTTTTTAGGCATTTAAAAATAATAATGCCATATTACTAACAGTGAGTTACTAAGTGAGTTAAATATATGCAGAATTACAAGTAATTTAATTAAGCAATGATGTTAACATTTCCTGGGCCCTCATTCACAACATCGAGGTCTTTTTTCCTTTGTCCACGTTTCTGCTGAGTTGACCCACTTGTGTTCATCATGTGCTGTGAGATTATGCAACCTATGGAGAAAAAAATGAGGCATGACATGACACTGGACTGTGGCACAGCAGCAGCTAGGCTTTTATTAGAGCGCAGCAGTGAACTAGAAATAGACAGATCCAGAAGTATGATCATTAGTATAAGAGGTGACAGTTTTCTCTGTCATTTGTTTACCTTGGCCTGGAAGACACCGTATCCCATACTTATGTACAGACACACAGAGTGACTTCATACACTGTCAACCACTCAGTAGCTTTGTTGGGGGGAGGTATATATATGCTCTTATGAGGCCATTATTTTTAACAGTGTTAGCTGGGGGGACGTCCACCTCAATGCCAGGAGGCTAACAGCATTTGGAGCATTTGGAGCATTCAGCCAGTATCCAGCACTCAGTAACAATGAGAGGAAGATAGAGCCACTACTGTCCTACAGAGCAGCTAGGAGGGAAGAGAAATATTATAGTTTTTTCAAAGTAGGTGAACCATCCCTTTAAGCCTAAAGAGGCAATCAGTTGGATGCTCCTTCCATACCGGGCAAGATTCCATATAAATTAACTGCTGGTGAGTTGCTGACTCCTTCAAATGAGAGGTTTTGCTGCATGGACCCAAGCAGTGGAAAGATATTCTTTTTAAAATTTAGGCTACACAACAGATCTGAACAGTTGACAAGCAAGTGTGACACCCTTTGCACTACAGCTGTTCTGATGTGCCACTGTAGCAAAGAACTATAATTGCCATTTTATTCGGTATCAGCCAAATGACCATGGCAATCAGTGCAATGGCCTTTCAGCAGTGTACTGTGGCATCTCTCTGTGACATGTCTCTCCCTTAATGTTGGTGACACTTTTTTCTTTGTTCATTCATGGTGGCTATCACTTCCCAGTTCTTCTTCTCCCAGGACTTACTGGGCACCAGAGGAAGAGTTTAGAACAAGCACTCTGGATGTAAAAGAACCAGGAAGTTACTGAGTCATATTTTCTGTACAGATTAGCAAAACATTTATTAGTATGAAAGCATTGTGGGTAATTGCTTTGAGACACAGAGTGTTGATTGTGATTTCTCTAATTAAAGAATCAAATTCATCAAAAGATTTGCAAATTTTGTCAGATGATGGACTTACTTTCTTGATTTTATTTACTTCTTGTTGAGACAGGATGTTTGGGTGGGACATAGTGCGGGGAACAATCATTAATAAGTGTAAACTGAGGATGATGTAACTATTTAAGATACTTTGTTTTACAGAGGTCATGTTTTATTTTATTTTATTTTATTGTATTTTATTTATCCTTTATTTTACCAGGAAGGTTGAGACACAATGTCTCTTCTTCCAGGGAGTCCTAGTCAAAATGGCAGCATAAAAAGTTTCAAACACAGAAGGACACCAATTACACATAGACACACAGAGGGGTACCATTACACAAAGACAAAGACTGTCAAGACAATACAGGCTAAACCAGGGCTAGGATCACCAGCACTAAGCACAAAAACCAACAGCATGTTGTAAGTGGGCTGTATCAGGCAATGACATTGCTCTTTAAGGACAGTATTTAACAGACTTTTAAAAACATGAATTGTAGGTAGGGAGTCTAGGTTAAGAAGGCTTTGTAGTTCATTCCATGCATGTGGGGCACAGACATGGAAGGCAGATTTCCCCAACTCTGTCCGTGGAGAAGGAGTTTGAAGAAGAAGCTTATTTGAAGAACATGTGTTATATGTTTGATGGCGGATGGATAACAGGCTGCACATGTAACGGGGTAATTTGCACATGAAAATTAAAAGACGTATTCTCCTTCTCAGATACAGTGATGTCCTTTCTACCTTCTCATACAACACACAGTGATGGGTCCTAGCAGAAGCACCAGTTAGAAAGCATAACGCTGAGTGAAAAGCAACATCTAGCTTCTTCAGTAAAGATGAAGATGCATGCATATATACTACATCACCATAGTCCAACACAGATAAGAAGGTGCTCTGAATTAGTCTTTTTCTGGCAGTGAAAGGAAAACATTTTTTTTTAAACGAAAATAAAAACCCAGTTTGGGCCTAAGCTTTCTTAAAAGGCTGTCTATATGGACTGTAAAGGATAACCCGTCATCTAACCAAATGCCTAGATATTTGTACGAAGTTACCCTTTCAAGATATGTGCCATCTAGTGTTGACATAGTGCAGTCGTCAGGTGATCGTGTGTGTGTAAAAAACATAAATGTAGTTTTTTTAGCATTTAAAAGCAGTTTTAATCTGACTAAAGACAATTGCAAAGCATTTAACCCTCCTGTTATGTTCACATTTTTGAACATCTTTTATGTTTGGGCTCAATTTGACCCCTGCAGTTTAAACTTCCACAAAATTATTATAACTAAAATTGTTATCAAAGTTTATGTGTCAGGTACTTTATGTTTCTTTGTTGATTACCTAAATAGCCCTTTAAATAAAACATAACCCTCCCCCACCCCCACTTATACATCCAGTATTCCTATTATGTGACAATGGAAAAATATGCAAATCACCATAAAATCTCACTGATTGATCTGAAATTGGAAAGAAATATTAATTTTTGGTGTTTTAATGGCTTTATATTATTTCTAAGTACAGATTTTTGTTATTTATAACCAATGCGTTACAAAGTGTGAACAGGACATTGAAAATATATCATCATGTGAATTTCATCTTTACCCGGTAGTG